>LQNS02001155.1:152082-183775 GCA_001587735.2 Parhyale hawaiensis
TGACACAATCATCAGTACTTCATAAGCCAGTGACACAATCATCAGTACTTCATAAGCCAGTGACACAATCATCAGTACTTCATAAGTCAGTGACACAATCATCAGTACTTCATAAGCCAGTGACACAATCATCAGTACTTCATAAGTCAGTGACACAATCATCAGTACTTCATAAGTCAGTGACACAATCATCAGTACTTCATAAGCCAGTGACACAATCATCAGTACTTCATAAGCCAGTGACACAATCATCAGTACCTCATAAGTCAGTGACACAATCATCAGTACTTCATAAGTCAGTGACACAATCATCAGTACTTCATAAGCCAGTGACACAATCATCAGTACTTTATAAGCCAGTGCATACACTACACAAAACCTTGACTGCTCACGGAAATCGGGCTCTTCGTATGTAGGCCTGGAGGCCCATTTACGTACGCGTTGATAAAATAAGTTCTAATAATCACAGAAACATCATACAAAGAGTGATTTCTTCGTCGTACCATAAGGAACGTGTTGCAGAGCAGGGACTCTAAATTCTAAATACGTAATTGAATATCTTCAGTGGGCACTTAATATCATATCTTCGGACACAGAGTATAATTGGAAATTCTTCATAATTTCTAGCAGTATGAGAATTTCATAGAAAAAAATTGGCACTCATAGATGCTACATGTAATGTACTTGAGTATCACATACACTTGAATGTTTTTCCAATGAGAAATTTGAAGCAATAACCCCAGAAATTGATGTATGTAGAGCGTTTGGTAGAGCTCATTCCAATAGCTGCAAGAAAAGGGAGGCTAAGAAACCCCAGTAATACTGAAAATCGCTCTTAAAACCTCAGTATTACTGCAGAGTGAAACCACATTGGTAGCCATGAACTAAAATGCCCAGTTAACCATGAGATAAAGAAGCCAGGACAGCCGCTAAATGATGACATTTTGGTGCTGGTACAACCCCTTTATAACTGGAATAACCTAAAGTTGCACATCGTAACTCTCCATGTCACTTCACATTACTGCTTACATTTAGAAAGACTTAGATGCACGTAGGTGTTTCACAGAGAAGCATCCGGATGCACATACATAGGTGTTTCACAGAGAAGCATCAGGATGCACATACATAGGTGTTTCACAGAGAAGCATCAGGATGCACATACATAGGTGTTTCACAGAGAAGCATCAGGATGCACATACATAGGTGTTTCACAGAGAAGCCTCAGGATGCACATACATAGGTGTTTCACAGAGAAGCATCTGGATGCACGTAGGTGTTTCACATAGAAGCATCAGGATGCACGTAGGTGTTTCACAGAGAAGCATCAGGATGCACGTAGGTGTTTCATGGCGTAGTTTGGTGTGTCATCGCAGCAGATAGAAAAACATATTTCCGCAAAAACGAAATCAGTAAAAGCTTTCTAATTTTCTTACACGTGCGAAGTGAGACGCGGTTTCATACTAGCACGTAGATCACTATTGTAATTCAAAGTTCTGTCTCTTTAGGTGCATCAATTTTACCTGTTTTTGGTGCATCTTGGTGCATCATCGGCTTTGTCACAAAACCGAAATACATGAGTATCATCAATGTACCAAGTGCATCATAAGATCCTATATGCATCATCATGATGCAATTCAGCTAACTTTAGTATTATGGTAAGAATAATTCATTCATTATCTCACATACACTTCATAAACCTAAGGTAGATTTCACTGTGCCTTGTTATTCTCAGATATTGACCATATGTCACGGTAGTGTACAAAACAGGACATGAAGTCCGTGCTGCAGAGGAATGGAAAAATTCTCCAAGGCTGACATCGATTCTCAGATTCTCACAGTTCTAGCGTTTCCTTTCCTTCAATATTTGAATTTCTAAATTCTACAATTAAGGCAATAGAAATAACTCGTTAAGTGTGATTACTGTATGCAAGATAATACATGACTATTACTAAAGTTACAGTGGAGTTAGTTAAAGTGCATCATGATGATGCACTTAGCATATTTATGATGCACTTGCGTGTTTCGGTTTTGGGACGAAGATACATGTAATTCTGATGCATCCAAGTGCATTAAAAATTTCTCTCAATGTAGGTATGCTACGTCACTTTGTGGTGCCTACGTTACATCACTTCACGGTTGCCTACATTACATGAATTAATGGATAACTATGTTACATCGCTTCATAGTTGCCAAAATTACGTAATTTAATGGACAACTATTTTACAACACTTCGTGGTCGCCTAAATTAGATGATTCAATGGATGACTATGTTACATTACTTCATGGTTATCCAAGTTAAATCACTTCATTGTCCCCTAAGCTAAATCACTTCAATGTAGCCAGTGCTACGTCACATTCGGCTGTCAATGCTAGATCCCATCATAGCTGCTAATGCTACATCACTTCACGGCAGCCAATGCTATGGCACGAACCCAAGGGCTGTTCTGTGTGCCTTCTCCGTAGGTAAGTTGCAGCTGGCCGTAAATCCTGCTGAGAAGGTTAGTTTTATAAAGTTAGGTAGGCTCTATATAGTTTTCCCCTTTCTCTTCCGTCAGGTGGACTTCTGATCGAGATAGCTGACCTTGTACGCGGAACATCTCGTATGGATGGCCATGAAAGGAGCCGTCCACTCGAGTGTCTTTTCCTGTTCTTTGCGTCTTTTTCATGCAAGTAGTAGTGCACTGAGCCATTTATGCTATCTGGCAGAGGAGAGCCGATGTCAAGATAGGATATTCTTTATTGAACCTCTTGACTGACTAGCATCACTGTGCGACTTGCCCTTTGGCGGAAACGGTGGTTAAACTAATAATTTAATTACAATAATTATAATTCACTTGATGACAGCCGTCCTATTATGAGATATAGTACATGATTCCGAATTTACATGTTTGTACACTAGGTCGTGCTGTGTGGTACCGCCATACCTATTGGACGATATTGTACGTAATAATATTTCGTAAATCACTTGAAATAGTATTAAGCCGTGCAGATCTCTCCTCGGTAAAAAATAACTGAATTTACCTTACTTTAATGAAATAAGCTGTAATATTAGCAGAAGAAAACATAATTATTATATTACTCCTCGTACGAGGGTAATCGTTAGGTAGTACTACTGCGGTGCCAGCTCAGTTAACTAGTTTGGTGTGTGATGGCACTGAGCCTTGTTGATTAGATTGTAGATTCATAGCTATTATATTATTAAGAAATGAATGTCCACGGAATTTTCATGTAAGCTGTAATAGAATAATCCAAGAACACCTCCCGCCCTTGGAGAAAGATATGATAAATAAATAAATAAATAAATAAATATCACTTCATTGCTGCCAAGGCTACATCACTTCATGGCTGCCAGCTGCTTCAACTCGCCCATCAGCTATACTGTCTGTGTTGATTTTCTCGCTTAGGGCGTATACCAAATAATTTTCATTAACAACTCCATTAACTCTGTATTTAACATTTCATAACAAATCGAGTATACCAGGAATTTGAGAAGCCTCTGTTCTGCAACATGAGTTTGTTTATTTCACTAACTATTACGAAATCATTCTACTTTACTGTAAAAATCAAAGGATGACATCAACAGTTGATTTACGATAATGCACTTCAAGCCTCTACTTATATTTTTCTGAATTTGTTACCTATACAAGTGTTAGAAGTATGTACAGGTTTTGCCAATCATTGCTGAATGTAAAAGAATTAAGTAAAATATCCTAACAAAGTTTGAAAAAATAATAGGAAAACATGTAAAAATACGCCTGCAGCACCGCACTGTCAGCCTCACTTGCGAGACGCGATATCTCCTGTTTCGGCAAGTGACTACTCAATGTTCCTGTACTCTATAGCCAGTAACATAAACGATTGTACGTAATAAGCCATTGACAATATCGCCTGCATGTAATAAGCCATTGTCATTATCGCCTGTACGTGATAAGCCAGTAACATTATTACATTTATGTTTTAAGCTAGTGACATTATCACCTTGGCGTAATTCGCCACGTAATAAGCCCATGACATCCCTTGTGCGTAATAAGCCAGCGACAATATCGCCTGTAAGTAGTAGCCAGAAACATTATCACCTTAACGCAATATGCCAGTGATATAATCACCTGTATTTAGTAAGCCGGTGTTATTATCGCCTGTATATCATAAGCCATTGACATTATGACATGTACGTAATGAGCCAGTAACACTATTACATTTACGCAATATGCCAGTAGTATTATCACCTCTACGCAAATGAGAGTACTATCATTACTGTTACGCAATAAGTCAGTGACATTATCACCTTTACAAACACAATAAGGAAGTGACATTATCACCTTTACAAACACAATAAGGCAGTGACATTATCACCATTACGTAATAAGCCAGTGACATTAGTATCTCTGCCTAATAAACCACGAACTTATGATGGTGGGGGCGTGTGCCAAGAGTCCATTAATCTTTATTTAACTGCTGTATGGGCAACACCGCTACCCATGCGACGCTGCTTATAGCATTGCGAGTGGCTGCCCTACAGGCTGCAGGAGGGAGTACTTTCGCCAGAACTCTGCTCCCTCAGGTGGGTAGATCATGCGTCTGTGTCAGAAGATGCACTAGGAAACGCTGGTGCATCAGTTTCGGATACCTGAATGTATTTTCTGTTGGAGCTGTATATTTTCAGGAAAGTGTTCCTATTATACTTCCAATGCACCTTGGTGACTAAAGGATGAGCATTTGCCACCTCTTCAATGCGCTTTAGTGACTATAGAATGCGCACAATCCTAGTCCTCAATGACCTTTAGGAATTAAAGGATGTGCAATATCCAACTCCTTGACACAGCATGGCAACTAGTAAATAAAACGAAAATAAAGTAAATAAACATCATTTATTATTTAGTATACAATAGTACAGCGGATATACTACCTAACAATATTTTCTTTAGCCTTAATTCTAGAATTTTGAAGAGCTAGTAGTGTGAAGAGCAGGAGAAGCAGTCCGTGATGAGAGTCAATTTAAGATCCCTCGCCGTGCTCCGCCTGGCCTTTCGATGCTGGAGCGCTGTACGCAGTGTAAATTCGTAGCGAACCATCTAGGAATTGAACCCGGGCCTCCCTGGGTGCGATGCCGAGCTTTTGTCACTTTACCACCGAGAGGGTGAATGCATCCATAAGCTTTCGTGAGTTTAGAAGAAGAGAAAGAATCCTCTATAGTTGTAGCCTGAAGTACGAGCTTTTCAGTTTAACAGTTTGCAGAATTTGAAATCGTCACTATATCATTTTTTCACTTCACTAGTTCTTCTACTCGTTACGTTTTTATTTAAGTCTTAGATGACGTTTCTTCTCTCACCCTATATATGGACTGTACTCTAGTTATCACAAAAGGAGGCAAGTTTTTTCTTACTTCAATTCCGCAAAGTTTGCATCATGAAGTGCGACGTGCATTCTAAGAGTGGCCTAAAGTTGAGGTTTATAGTAATAAATTAATAAATAAAGGACAAATAATACAATTAAGGAGGCCAACTAATTTCAATCAACGGTTGTTTAACTGTTGCCTTGAGATATTTGAATATTCTTTGGCTATCGCTTATACGAAAATTTCACGCTGATATCGCATACTAGGAGATGCTGTTCTCTGTTATTATCGGATAATTGCCTAGAAATTTCTGATTGAATGTATGGATGATGTATAGGCAACAGTACCCTGTGGGTGTCCGCAGTGTCTGTTCGGTTCTCAGTCAGGAGTGAATTTTGGGGACCTTCGTTCAGTGCTGCTTATCCCCTTATCCTGTGAGGATATGTACCGCTGCGGGCTGGAAGTTTCCGCAAAGAGGCTTGTTCAATCTTACCTTTCTCCTAGGAACAACACCATATATGAACATGCCATGCATGGTACACAATGAGAAATTATGAGCAGGAGCATTATTACCTCCTCTGAAAAGTTCATATTTTTTATAGGGTTTCCCTGTCATCTTGCTTATCTGTCTGAAAGCAAGATAAGTCAGAGGGTTATGGACGGATCTTCATAAAACTTTCACGGATAATTGAGAATGTCACAAATGATCAAATTGTGATGATGATGATCCGGAAATTTACAGGACTTTGGACCATATGAAATTTTCTTTGTCATAGCGTTGCTTAACGGAGATCTGGTCTCTGCAAGCGCTTCTCCAGTTTATTCTGTTTTAATGTTGGCTAAGTAAATACTTTTTTATCCACATTATAAACTGACTTTGGAGGTTTTTTTTATCTCTTGCATTCGAAAGTTCTCTTTTATATATAAAAAATAGCAAAATTTTTTGAGACATCAATCAAATTTCATTCCATGAAAACCAGGCTTTAATGAAGGCACAGTTGCGATTGCAGAAGAGAAAAAAAAACTTCTATCTAGTGTGTAAAAATTTCGCACGTCTTTAGGTCCTTCGAACGTTATTGGATCAACACATTTTTTAAGAGAAGACAAGTTTTTCTGCCGATAAGAACAGCCGCTGGCGTGAGAATTACTTTAAAGAGCAGAAGAAAGAGCTCAAAACGACTCTTCCCGCCGGCCAGATTGCCCTGGATGGCCTGCGTTTTCCTGCCAAAAATGGTCGTCTTTTTACCGTAGCTCTTCTTCTCAGGATCTCAAGAAAATTGTTAAGTTGTTTGATTCTTCTCATTGTGTTTTACTGCCGCGAATGGTCGCCCTCTTGAGGTGTCTCTTCTTCTTAGGATCTTAAGAAAATTGTTAAATTCTTCGCATTGTGTTTTGATACCGCGAATGGTATTACAGTGCCTCTTCTTTTAGAATCTAAAGAAAAACGTTTGATTCTTTTTATTGTGTTTTACTGCCGCGAAACGTCGCCCTCTTGAGGTGTCTCTTCTTCCTAGGATATTAAGACAATTTTGTGATTCTTCATATTGTGTTTTATTTCTGTGAATAGTCGTCTTCTTGCCGTGCCTATTTTTAGGATCTTGAGAAAATTGTTTCAGTTTTTGTTTGCTCTTAAGATATGTTGAAATATTATGTTGTTATTTCCTCTGCGCACTATGTATTTTAGGTAGTCTCAGGTCACTACCCATAAGAAGCTCTTATTTCGATTCAATACCGTTCGGTGCACTGTTGTCACGGATGTAGTGACGTCACTGCCCCAACGGAAAGTCTCGTTCGGAACTGACTGCCGTCACAGCCCTGAGGTACACCGGAGCTATCGTTTCGCTTTAAGTCCAGTGGAGGTCGTACAAAATCATCAAATATTGCGCATGTGACCTTTGGCTTATGATGGCGCTCCGTTCTCGCAACTGCCACTTCATTTTTTTTTTTTTTAAACTGCTGCTTTGTTTTCCAAGAGCGAGAACTTGATTTTCTGATGCAGTCACCTTGGGTTCACAGTTAGAGTTAAAGCAATTTCCTTTCTTTCCTCCCAGCGTATATGCGACAGCTCCTAAGTTTTGGTTAAATAAGATGTGAAGTAATGGTGGCGTCACGAGTACATTAAGCACATATGAGGTATTCATAGTCACCTTTACTGTATCACATATTACCCAATTTAATAAAGTTCTGCTTGATTCTATATCACAGTAATCAATAATTATCTGTTGTACTGTACCGCTTATTACTCACCCAACTTACTATCTCTTCTACTATTTTACAATTTTGACACATTTATAATGTCTCAACTGTTGCATAGCATACGGGTATAGCACTGTAGTGGGTATTATATATTTGTTTCATTACTTAATATCACAAATGGTAACAAATAATATTTTGGTATATGCTGCATTATATAACTCTATTTAACGTGCTTTCCATGCAGTGCAGCAAGAAATGCTTGTTTCTTGAAAATTCAGTAAAAGTGCTACATAGATTAATTATTAATACTACTTCAGACGTGTGTTTCTTTCTAATGCAAAATAAACATGGCATTGTTTATTTTAAAATGCTGCAAGAGGATTACTTGTCTTGGTAATGTAAAAAAAAGGTTGGATAAAGTGCAATGTAGTAAAGGAGCTATAAAACTACGTACCTATAGCAAAATTCACAATATAGTGGAAGAGATGAAGAATTGCGAAGAGGCAAATGTGCAATATGATAGAACCGATAGAAAAGAACGAACAAGTAGAACAATATTTCTCTAACAAAATTTAAGGCCGCCGCAGGCCCGAGCTAAAGTTGGATTACGGTTTTAGCTTCTGCAACGGCCCTAGTTTTTCTGTGCGTTCGGTTGTAAAAAAGGCAATAAAAATAGCGTTGATACTTTTTGTGTACACAGTTATATAGGTTGCTAATTCTGCTGCAGAAGCTGAATGGGACTGATGTGAGATCTATCTTCCATCTATTGTAATACACGCAGTATTCATTAAAATTCTGTAAAACGTGGATTATCCAGGCTTGCACTGACAAACTATCGTTCTCAGCCAATGTAAATTTTGAAGCTTTAAGTGTTCTATATGGCAAACAAAGTAAGGAACTGATGAATAATGAGATAATAGGATAGGTAGAAAGCAGAAAAGAGACAGAATTGGTAGGAATGAAATCGAATAGATTCCTCACAGCACGGTAAAAGCAGACGTAAATAATCCACATACTTATATTATAGAATATATAATGATACCTAACGAATATTTTTTGCCTTAACCTACGCATTGTTTAAATTTTTTCTAGTATTAGATCTTCTTTTTATTTTGCTCTCTACATGTCAGTATTTTTTTCACATTTTTCATGTTGCATGACTTATTCTATGAACAATATGAAAGGTTCAAATTTGTACCTCTGTAGATACTCTATAGGTATTATGGGTGTATGCTGAGAAAACAATGACTAGCTTTTATTTAACTACTACATGGGTAATATGATTTTCGCTTACCTAAAACACAATTACAGATTTTCAGTATATATTCACAGACAAAGTACGTTCCTTTGTGATGAACATAATACATTGGAAATATAAATGAAATGCCAACTACCATAGGTATAATTCAAATTCTGCAGGGAACTACATTCATGATAATGCAAGTAAAATATTACCTGCTTTACTTTAAAAAAATGTAAACGAAGAACGTTCCTGGGTATTACGAACAACAATGACGTAGTACTTACTTCACTTGGAAATGCTGCTAGAGAAATACTTTGATGGGTAATTCAAATACAATACTGCCTACTTTAGCATTAAAAGGCTGCTACATAAGTACATTTCCCTGTAATGCATTTAAAACTTCACCTGGTGTGGTTTATAATAATACAAGAAAAGTACGTTTCCTGGTAATAATACAAAGAACCCAGAAGGCACAGATCCAACTTCCCCATCAGCCCAATACTTTAACTTCGCTTACAATAGTTCTACTAGCTTGGGTATATCCAGGTCGCTCGATACGGTGTTGCCAACCAACGTTCTGTCGCAGGTTAAATGGAAGTAATGACAGCGAGCTCAGTGCGGACGGCTACATTTTATAGCCATTAGGTAGACAGAGGGGAGGAGGAGGGGGTGTAAAAGTAAGGGTAGAAACCTAACTACGATAACCAATACTACGACGCTAATGAGACATATCGGGTATTATTGTAGGTATCAATGGTATTGAAAGCAACCAATTTAACATTAATCAACATCTGAATTTGAAAAAATGAAAATGGAATAATTGTAATAATAATAACACTAACGACGGTGATAACTGCGATAAAGATAACAATTAGTTTCAATATGGTCGCGATAATGTGACTATTATAATTATTATTACTATTCCTACTACCTCAGGTAAGGAGGTTATGTTCCTGACGAGTTTGCCTCTTTGTCTGTGTGTCACCAAGAAAACTCAAAATGTCATAGACGGATCCCTAAAAACTTACAGGGATTGTTAGGTATGTTAGAGGGAACAGATGATTAACTTTTGGAGAAGGTCCGTTCAACTGTTTGCTTGTTTGTTTGTCTACCGTTTTTTCTTGTTTCCACAACTCAAGAAGTTATGCACGGATCTTCATGAAATTTACACGAATTGTTAAGAATGTTGCGAAGACCATCCGACTAAATTTTAGAAATGGTCTGTTTGTCCGTTTGCGTGTTTGTCTTATGTTTAATTTATGTTTTTCGGCCACATAGCCCAAATAGTTATGAGTATATCTCTATGAAATTTACAGGAATTGGTAGAAATATTAAAAAGCACAACTTACTAAATTTTGGTGATGATCGGTATGTCTGTTTGTGTGTGTGACTATGTGTATCTTTTAGTTTGTGTCAGAATATTAAAAAAATTACGGACATTAGTAACAGAAACTCTTAGTAATGTCAACCGGCACAAATGACCAAACAAAATTTTGGTGACGATAATGAGGAAATCCTGATTTTTGGACTAATTTGGTTTTTTTCGCTAACATGGCCTTGCTTGGTTGAGGTATGCGCTCTCAGAGTGCTTTGGTTCTTATCATTATTATTATCTCGCCAAGGAAGTTATGTTTTCGCCGAATTTGTCTGTCTCTTTGTCGGTTATTCTGTTTGTCCGTCCTTCACCAAGATATCTCAAAAAGTTATGAGTGGATTTTAATGTAATTTACAGGGATTGTACAGTATGTTAGGAGGGAGAGATAATTAACTTTTGGTTAAGATCCGTTCATCCAATTGTTTGTTGGTCTGTGTGCCTCATTTTTCATAATGCCATAACTCAAAAAGTTATGGAGAGATTTTTATGAAATACACGAATTGTTAGGAATATCGTGAAGACTAAATGACCAAATTTTCCTGACGCTCTGTTGGTTTGTTCCTTAATTTGTCACTGTTTTTAATTTTATGCTTGTTAGCACAATAACTCAAAAATATAGGAATGGATCGTGGTAAAATTAACAGGAGTTGTTAGTAATTTTTAAAGGCATAAATGATTAACTTTTGGTGATGATCGGCTGATCTGTTTTGTGAGTTTCATTAATGTTTTAACGTTAGAATGTTTGTTAACACCATAGATTGAAAAATTATAAATATATCTTAAGGAAATTAGTGACGTTGATATAGAGAATATCATGGTCTCAGTACCAATTTGAATTTTTTGTTACTGTTGTAATGCTTAGCGGAGGTATGGGCACTCAGAGTGCTCTAGTTATTATTATTATTATTATTATTATTATTATTATTATTATTATTATTATTATTATTATTATTAGCGATTTTCGGTTCTCCGCTCAGGCGCCGGGTCTCATTCCGGAACCTAAGGCTCAAACGCACTGCTATTATTATAATTACTGTCAACATTGTCGAATAATACAAAAACACTGCTAATAACTGCAATAATGATACATATTTTTGACCAGTTAGATGACTAGTGATTTTTACTGGCAATTTTTCTGCCAGGCCTAATGTTGTACTTCCATTCCTGACTGACCAGTAACAGCTTTCAGATTCCCACTGTCCGATATTCCCATCAGAATGGGACTTTTTGGGAAAGCCGCTATTCCATAAATTTTTAAAATAGTCTTTCGCTATTTGAGAAACTCAAAAATGCCGCTTGAGTCATACTGTAACCACAGCCCATTTGGGCTACAGCAACATGAACAGCGGTAACCGTAACCCGAAATGAGGTTATGAGAGCAGCAGTTCAATAAGTAACTCACTGAAGGTACACCCACTTATAGCATTTGTTTTGGCCTACGACGTGAACGAAACACGTTCATGACACCTTCAGTTCGCCAACTGACGCACTGCATAAATTAACGCTTATGCACAAAATGTATTTGTCACACCTTACGACGGGTACCACACACGTTCATGACACGTTCAGTTTACCGACAAACTCACTGAACTTTCACCCACGATGGGAACAGTACACTCCCTGAACGCAAACAAATTTAGCATAATAGATTCTGTAAGCGAATGTAGAGAGAGAATCCCCTTCCCTAGCTTGTATACAGAATGCAGAGACGTCGGGGGGAATTTGCATAAATGTGCGGCAACACCGGCTAGAGGGAATTCCCGAAACTGGGGCAGGAATTGTCTACTAAAAGCTAACTTCGCTTCTAGCAGAAAATTTTCCATGATGGGCTATATATCTGCGCATAGCGGGAAACTTGTATACTGAATGGTGCTTTGAGTCTAGCGTGATCTCGAAAAATGAGATAGCAAGAGTTAACTGGTACTGCTCTTTTATTAACGGTGCAGAATTGTAATTTTGGAAGCTTAACGGTTACCCTGCTCTCTACAATTACACTTTCCAGTGTGGCGACATTGCCGTTATCCATGGAAAATTGATCCTTCTGTTTCTGAGAAATTTGGCCGGTAATTCTCTCGTTGTTGAACTTGATAGAAATTTCATTACCCATAAGCAACCCACAATTAACCTTTTCTTCCAAAAATCATGTGTCAACATTGCCATCAACATATGGTTCCTCTCATACTAACTCCACTACACACTGTAAGTAACAGTTACTGCCAGCTTTGAAAAGTGAATGGAAACTGCATAGTTACTCGCAAGTTTTTAGCATCTTGGTGATACTCAATCGGAAATTTATAGGCATTTAGCCGATGTTATCCGATGCCGCTCACTATAGTTATTCGTAGGCAGCCCATAAATGCCTATAAATTTTCAATTGGGAAATTTATAGGCATTTATCCGATGTTATCCGATACCGCTCACTATAGTTACTTTTAAGCAGCCGATAAATGCCGATAAATATCCGACTGGGAATAGCACTACCTACATATATTGAAATTCTGGAAACTAAACAGTATCTTCTCCATTGACACAGGGGCAGCTTTTAGTCTAGCGGAAATTCCGCTGTCTGCAATATTGCATTTAGGAGGCGTTCCCAAACTTTACGATCAGGCTCCTACCTGTCGGAAATTCCCAGTTAAAGGCAATATTGCATTCTGAGAGAATTAATAAACTCGATGTTGAACATCAGGAGCTGTTTGGTTCGGGGCGAGCAATGCTTGTAGTATTACTACTATACACTCGTACTCACACTTATATCTATACACATATACCTATGCACATCTGTACACAAACATACACACGTACATAAATAAATCACTAGTACTTATACGCAAACACTTGGACTAAGTACGTTTGGTTGTGAAGACTAAGGAAAAAATCTTTATTTACTGAGAAAATATTGTGCTAAATCAAGCACGGGTTCCCGTGCAGTGACGGGAAGCGTTTTCCGTGACGGGCACAGGAAGCGTGAAATATACAGTTTTTGTGTGTTATAAGAGCCCGCCAAGACGAATAGATAAGATTAGATTAGATAGGCGGCAGTAGACGAACCAATAGGCCCATTTCCAAAGAGACACCAGAACTTACGCCCCGGCCCTTTATGAACTATTGCCATTATGTTAGTAGGATATAGAGGACTGGAGAAAAGAGAAAAAAGGGGGAAGAATCCCAGCTAAAGAGACGATCATGAATGCACGCAAGCACGATCAAGAGCCGCTGATATGAGGAGCTGGGGGATGTCAAACTGTGTAGTTGAAGCAGGACAGAGAAGAAGACTTATTAAGGTGGCCTCGGAAGCCTTGGCCGTTAAGAGTTTGCGACTCCTCGAGGAGGAGCTCTTAGCTGTGGATGATGTCTCTTCCAATGTATGTCAAGACGATTTTTAAACGCGTTGACTGATTCCACACTAACAACGTCGGATGTGAGTCTATTGCAAATGCTGACCATGAAATACGGAAAGAACTGCTGACTTATGGTCGTTCTTCGAGCTTTATACTTGAGTTTTTGACCGTTGTTTCGCGAGCGATCATTGAGGTATTTTCAAAGAGTCCCGTTGTAGATACGGCGTTAAAGCCATTCAAATATTTGAATGTTTGTATTAGTTGCCCTCTGAGTCGTATTTGCTCGAGAGAGATAAGACCTAGCTCCTCTAGGCGACACTCATATAGCTTGTTTCGCAGTTGAGGTATCAATTTCGTTGCTCTGCGATGGACTCTTTCCATGTTATCGATATCTTTACGCAAATGTGGCGACCAAAATTGAACACCAAGCTCTAAGTCTGGCCTCACTAATGCCTTGTACAAGGGAACGATGATGTTCTTGGACTTGTATTCGAAATTTCTGGTTATGAATCCCAGTACTCTGCTTGCCATTTTCCCACTCCTGTCAACTTGCTGACTGTGTTCTAGTTTGTTTCTAGTAGTGATTTCTAGGTCACGTTTTTGGTTGACAGCAGCCAATTCCGTTCCGTTCATTTTTCAATGGAGTTGAAGGGTTCACGAGCCCTATGTGCATTACTGAGTATTTGTTGACATTAAAGTTTATCTGCCACATTGTGCTCCATTCCATAAAGGGGTCAAGGTCTTGTTGGAGCTCTGTCTGTGCACAGGTAGGCGTGTAGCTGAGGGACGACACTATTTACATAGGACTAAATAAAGTACTAAACGCAAACTCTTTAATTAATGTACCAAATAATTCAATCACAGTAAATTGCAGTTTATTTCGATGATAATCAGACTTGCAATTTAATTCAATCGAAATCAATTAAAGTTCAATTTAAGCGGAATCGACTATAGCTTATTTCAGCCAAAATCAATTGCGTCTTAATGCAATCAGAGTCACTCATATGGTAAGTCAGTCAGAAGTATTTACAATTAATCTAATCAGAATCAGTTACATTTTGATTCGATCAGCATCAATTACATATTAATTGAAGTAAAATCACTTACAATTCAATTCATTGGCATCGACTACAGTTTCTTTAACTCAGAATCAATCACAGTTTCAGGGGTAGAGATCCAGTTGTTGTGTACTCTTATATGAGTTTGGCACGAAGAAGGTTTATCTTTGATTCAAACAAACATCCAGTCGTGTCTGGTTGATGTATTTAGTTAAAGCAAATAGGATGTTGTGAGTGGGTCTAGCCCAACCAACTTGAGTACAAAAGACAGACCGAAGAGAAAGACGCGGAAGTCATTCATTAAAGGACAAGATTGGAAGCATTCTGTTACGAATGCTCTTAGAGGTTGAGCTTGATGTATAGGTAACTCTAAACTTGGCAAATAATCCTTACATAATTCTTGCTATACTGTAGTGATTACTATGTATGAATTGCTAAATACTACACCATCAAAGGAAATAATTAGGACGTAAGCGCACGTTCGACGGGGGCACCAAATTAAGCCTTCCAGGTTTGAATTGTTCGAAACTTGGAGCGGGAGCTTTCGATTTGTCACTTTGTGACTTGTAGCAAGTGTTATAGGCTACGCGATTACGCTGCTGCTCAAAGTTAAATTTTATGAAATGGAACAAGATTGAGTTTCTGGAAATCTCCAGGGCGACCGATTTATGTTCAATACCTGAAACCCAATTAGCGGGTCGTTGCCAGCGCACCTGCTTGAAGTTGTCAATAAGTCGAGCCTCGAAGGCTCAGTTTTGGCACATCGAACATGCCCTTGCTAAGATTTTCAGAACGAGGTAGAAGAATACAAAAAGATCAGTCGATAAAGAAAAAGAAAATATAAGAACTAAGACCCTACCTCATTGTCATTGTAACTATGAAGGTGAGGCACGATAAGGATGTAATGGCTTCAGCGTCTTCGGACGAGGTCCAAATGACGTTATTCATGCCGCCTCACTTGACACGATGCTGTTTTTCATATGTGAATCGAACTTGAACAGAAAAGGAGAGCCAACAGCGAGTTATCTCCACAGTACACGTAACTGCTGGCCGCTGGTTTATCTATCATTGTTTTAAGAGTTCTGTAAAGTTTATAATTCTATAACTTTTATATAACAGGTAGCGTCCAAGGGCATTTATTTTCGAGTTAGCTGTAAGCTCGTGTTGCAACTGGCAACACCTACGGTGGGGGTAGGGAAAACGGTGCATATGGCAAGGTAAAACCGGACCAGAAGTTGTAGCATATGGCAGTAATTCAGCTTGAATTGTTTAGTCGC
Source organism: Parhyale hawaiensis (assembly GCA_001587735.2). Classification (NCBI taxonomy): domain Eukaryota; kingdom Metazoa; phylum Arthropoda; class Malacostraca; order Amphipoda; family Hyalidae; genus Parhyale; species Parhyale hawaiensis. Next base: position 167,908 of record LQNS02001155.1, read on the forward strand.
AACGACACTAGCAAAGATTGCACCTGCTATAAAGTAACACCAAATAGGTAATTAACTTTAAAAGACAACAACAACAGTTTATCAGCGGTAGGTTTCAGTCTTAGGGGCAATAGCGGGAATCCTACCAAGCGATAGGCGGCAAATTGCAAGTGCACGGCGGGAGTCGGCGGGAATTCCACCAAAGGAAGGGCAACGTTGGAATGGAAACTCTAGACGTGAGAGGGAAACACTCCACAAAAATTTATGTCTTTTCTGCTGCCGAAGAAACACTAGAGGGAGTTTCCCCATATACATGACGCCGCTTGAGTGGCAACACCGGCGCCTGCTGCTGCACTCCAACAATTCAGCCAGGAATCAATAAACGGTGCAGACTCTAGCGGGAATTCTGCAAATTAAGAAAAAGAAATCAAGTTAAAAATAGAAACGCCTATTGCCAAAAGGCAACACTAAATAAAAAAAATTGTAACTTTAGCTGCCGACACGCTGATGGGAATTCCACCGACTACCGAGCAGCATTTCAACCGGAATTCATTAAGTATTAGGAATTCTACAGAATGCAGAGCAATGCTACTTTGACAACACCTTCTGCCAGACGGCAACACTGTTGAGAAACTCTGGAGAAAGCTGACGGGAATAACACCACTTCGTGGCAACACTTCAACCGGCCTTATTCAACTGTATGGAATTCTTCATACAGAGCGACCCTACAATTGCAACACCACCTGCCAGATATCAACATTTCTTCTGGGTAGCTTCTCCAACTGAAGGGACACAGAGGGAATTCCAGTAACTGCGAGGCAACACTGAGTTTAGAGGGAAATCCGTTCCCCGCCTAACAGAGAATCTCTACAAGTGCTGAACGAAGTTAGCAAATTCGCTTAAGCCGCCACGTTCTTAGCAGCAAACTTGCCAGTTCGGACCTGCATGAAAATCAGGTCCATGCTGATGAGAGCAGACAATGGCAAGGGGCATGTATTGCCTGGCTCCACTTGGCTGAACGAATTTGATCAATTTTTAAGATCATTCGAGGAATGAATCTGAGGTTATATCGAGCTGATGAATTTACTAGTTCAGCAGAGGAATGTATTTGATGCAATTATTGGACTAGGTTATCTCCAGCTAACAAATTCACGAGATCAATATATTATCGTAGTTGGGGCGATTATTATGTTAGGTTATCTCGAGTTGATGAATTGGTACATAAGTATAAAGGAATTTTTTTACCCTAGTATTAGTTTAAACTATGATGACATAAAGCAGTTTCAGCATACACAACTTTTAAATAAAATCTTGTTAAAAAATCTGATATTTCAGTAAACTAGAACTGACTTACGACGTTTGGTTCTCACAGCCCGCGGCCCATTTCAGTAGACTGGCTACGGTATGCAGAATAATATATCTAACCCGTCAGGACCAGGGGGCTTTTTTGACGTTTCTAATAATGCCATTCCTAAAGGAAGGACGTTGGCGTAGGTACCTAAGGAGTTAAATCCCAGTGGGCCTTTTTTGGGCGCTACAGATGACGTTATTCCTGCCTCCCTTGCCCCACCGCCCGTTTCTGATGTCACGTCTTGGCTTCCAATGGGATGGTTGAGAAAAAAAAACCCACGATCCTAGAAAAAATCCTACTCTTTGGCAACCACTGAAAACTCTAGAGCACAGCGACTGCAATCAGAAGAGTTTAATACCCAGTGGAACCTATTTACAAGAAAATTATGCTTGTTCTTCCCTCCACTACGCCTTCAGCCGTAGGGTTGAAAAAATTAGGGTATCCTTGATACGGTCTTGGGGGAAAACAACGGGAGCGAGTTTAAATTTGTGCTGCTGCATCATACCTATGTATGATGAGGGTCTAAGATACTATTGAAAAACAAAGATTTTGCTCTCTGCAATTCCGGCAAGTTCTTCGAATAGAAAAAGACATATAATACCGGCCTATGTTTAATCTTTTGTGAAAATTAGCAAATCACAGAGTTAGGTCTGACTAGAGTTGCAACCATAGAGCGCAAACCATGCACCGCATAACAACGCACTGCTAACAGGACAGAAGACTGACAGAAAAACGAACGAACAGGTAAATAGATTATCACCAAAATTAATGCAGCTGTTGATTGTGGCATTCCCAACAGTTCCTGTTCTTTCGTTGAAAATTCGTCCATAACATTTGAATCTGTAGCTAATAAACGAGCAGAAAAGTAGATAGACAGACAAACGAGCTGACGAATCATTACCCAATCTTAACCGGGTTTCTTGAGACATTTTTAATATTTTTATGGTTCCTGTAAATGTCATGAAAATCCTTCAATAACGTTTTGAGTTATGTTGTTATGAGATAGACAGAAAAACTCATTGAAAACTTACCTATATTGGCGGAAGTAATGAAAAGAAAATGGAAAAAATGAGCAATAGGAAATCCGGTGTGCTCAACAACAAGAAACGTTTTTAATAAAATAGATCGAGTGTCCTTGAGTTTGTGCCGTACTATTATTGTATAGCTGTATTAAAATAATGAAAAACGAATTTTATTTGATTAGCGTGGAATTTCAATGGGTTTTGCCATTGAATGTGCAAGAAAAGCGATAAGAGAAGACAAATCATGCGATATTAAAGTAAGGGCAAATTTGAGAAACAGTGTGATATAAACTGAGCTATATGACAAAAACTATGCGGGTAGAAGATACCTCCGAAAATTAAGATAAAATGCGCGTAATAGGAAAGAAAACCCAATAAACGAAATAATTCCCGAACAATTGTTGGCGAGATTGATGCATGAGATGAATGTCAATTTCCACAAAAAGCATTCACTGAAATAACGAAGTTTTTTTGCCATATCTGCAGAGCTATTTCGGAACAAAAATACAAATGTTTTGCAGGAGATAGGTTTACCGCATTCACAGATAAAAGAAGAGGCGAGCATAAACTAACAAGCTCGAAAGACCATATAACATATAGCACATTTCCAAAGTAAAATGGTGTGATGAGAATCAAAAATAAAAAGTATTAGGAAATTGAATTTTAGTCAGCAATCATCAAAAATGAAACACTGTTAAATTGAATAGTTTGAGCCTTAGTGTCCTCGAGAAGGACGTTCTACCAGAGCATGAAACAAGGGACGTGCGGTATATCCATAGACATGCGGAACCCATTACGATATTGTTCCTATACAAGATTAATTACAAGAAAGTTAGGGAATGAAAATAAGAACACAATAAATCACCATTATTAAAAGTATGAAGGTGCAAGGAAGTAACGTGGGCCTAAAGGAAAGACGCCTAGAAGGCCTAGCTGTATATTCACCTTTGGGACGCTCATCCACTACAATTCGAAAGTGAAAACTCTGTGAACTGACTGTACTGGAAAGAGCTGTGTTATAGACGAAGTACGTGCGTTTTGGTAAGCAAGGAGTGTTATGGTAGGTAAAGTGTGTCAGAGTAGATGAGATGCGTTATAGTAGACAAGGTGCAATATGGGAGGAGTACCGCAGAGTAGATGAGGTAGATTAGGGCCCGGATGCGTACGTACGACTTTCATCGGCGCTATCAGCAGAATCCGATGTCGTTGATAATTTTGTTGAGTTCATTGGCAGTTTCATACGTTGGGGCCGTTACTTGTGATATGATCGCTCGTGACTGATTTCTAGTTTTGCGGGTCTTTACTGTGTGTATGCATGTACTCACAAATAGATACACTGTATATAAGAGAAACCTAAAACTAAGGGGATTATCTAATAATAATTCTAATGTCAACAGGTGATTTAAAATTTAACGTTTCGGGACATGTAAAAATCTCATTATCAGAAAGAGAGTAAACATAAAATCTACAACCTGAATTTAAAATTTCTTTTATTTCCTCCCCTCGGTAGGAAATAAAATATATTTTAATTCTAGGTTGTAGACTTTTTGTGGATGGTTGTGGATTTTTACATGTCCCGAAACGTTAAATTTTATATCATCTGTCGACATTAGAATTAACATTGTATAATATATATATAGCTGCTGGATCATTTAAACCCTACACCTATAATAACCATTGTATCGTTCTAACAAGAGATCATTTAGTAGACATCACCTGAATGTTACACAAAGAACGAAATAGTAACAAGTTACAAATCACAGAATCACTCATCCAGAATTACAAACTGTACTTCAATAACCAAGCCCTGGATACAGCAAGGGTTTTAAAATTTTTTTGCTATGTCGGCGGGCCGTAGGTGTGTCTGAGCAGGAGTGTTGCTTTGGCCGCGACTGTACCAGTGTACCTGTCCCGTTTTACCGAGGCCACGACTGTACCTGTCCGGTTTCACCGAAGCCTCGACTGTACATGCCCCGTTTTACAGGGGCTGTGACTGTGCCGGCAGTTATAAATAGAGCTGCCTCCCAAGCAACACTTGAGTAGGACTTTAGCAGCCGTCAGATTAACATCCACGACGCGTGGCTTCCAATCTCTCTCTACAACATAGCTTTGTTTTAGGTGTTGAGGCACCTGAAGATGCCCCGTGATGGGTGAAACCGGTTGGGTACATTTTGATTTAGGATGCTTACTAAATTTCTTAGGCAAACAAAGCAAGGAGTATTTTAGGAAATTAGAGAGAACCGATAAGCTTTTAAATAGTAATTAAACCGTCCGTCACCCGTTGGGTCACTAAAATCCTTCCCTAAGTTGTTCATTTTCTTCAGCTCGATTCCTGAACTTGGAATGGGACATGTCAGATGATCTAATAGTTTTTGATTAGCGGAAAGTTGCTTTATCGAGGATTAGAGAGAAGTTGGAAGAGTAATTAATGCTACAAAATTATCTGTGGGTGGGAAGAAACTAAAAATCAGGAGGCATGGAAGGGCTACGGGAAACTTCAGATATCTTCAGTGCTTCGATTTCAACTTTGGCAATGCAATAAGTGCATACAAATATAAGGTTGCCCTATACTTTTGCCATCGTCTACAACCTGGCCTTATTTTCCACCTATCTGTTTTCTTAAAGCGTGACAGAAAAAGGACAGACAAACGAATAAAAAGTAAACAGACAAGTACATAACAGTCTTTGTTACTTTGTAAATCGCTGAATGCATTTAGAAGCAGTTCAAAAAAAATTATTATTCACGACATGCTTTTCGCTGTTCCTCAGCTTGTCAGGAGGGAAACTAGAAATTGGTCAGTTTTATTTTTTTTTTAATTTTGTAAGAATTTGGCAGGTTAACATAAGAGTTAACTACGATACCAAATTATCCAAAGCTGTAAGTGACATTTTTAACCATGCAAATGGTGCGTAAATTTTTAACCATGCAAATGGTGCGTAAATTTTTACCCATGGTCCATTGCGATGATTCCAATTACAACACGTTGCTAGGACACACAGATGTACCGAAGGCTTCAGTTGATAATCTGTGCGATATTAATAGGTTGCTTCATAAATGGGGGCAGAAAAAAATTTCCTCCAGTGATTCTCATCGTACTCTTCAGTCCCTAAGAATATTAATGACAACTCAAAAAATAATAGACATGAAAGTATATACTTAGGCACAGATTAACAGTCCCACGCGGGACAGGCTGCAGTACGTCGCTTAGTGCCTGCTTGGCTTAAGGCTCCATCAGCAGTGGCGTTGCAATCGCCCCTCGCTGTGCACAGGTCTTGGGTTCGTATCCCACGAACCTCATACTGAATAGACTTATACGTATATGCGCAGTGGTGCTTATTCCAGCTTAATTTTGATTGCGATAACCTGACATAATTGAAATCATCTCAAACTTTCCTACGCGAGTTAATTTTGAGTCACAAACGCTCAGTAATTTTCACATGATAACAGACATTGCCCAAAATATATATGCATGTATTTATTAGGTAATTTAAAACAAAAACTTTCTCTTTTTTGTAAGAGATTCCTCGAAATTGTACTCTCCTCCAGCCCTTGATTAGTAAAAAAAATCTCAATTAAAATTCTTTAAAATTTCACAGCCTCATAGCAATATCTTTTAGAAAAAATTCTCAACTAATGTTCATAAAAATTTTACTTTCACTCAGGGTTCAAGAGGAAACAATTAAAAAAAAATATATTCATTGAAGTTTCACTGCCTTACAAGACTTAATCTAAAAAAAAAACGCAACTAACGTTCATTAAATTTTCACTTTCTCACATCCGATAGATTAAAAAAAAAAAAAACAAGTAACTCGAGTCAAAATTTCACTTCCCATCTCCTCTGCCCCCAGGGCACGGAATTAATATAAGGAGATGTGGCACAAAGAATAAGACGTTGCCAAACGTACGTCCGTCGCAGCTTCGTTAAAAGTTCCCGTGATAAATGACTGCAATTTCCTTGGGACTTCGTAACCGCAGTGGCACCACTGATATCCGCACTTTTGGTGCTGCACCGCCACTGAATTTATTGCCTTTGTTCTAATCTCCAAAGTTTTGTTCCTTTAAACCGGACTTTTTGGGCGCCTTGTTTGTTTTTGTTACTTGTGAGAGCATCCCGACGTACAGCGCTGCCGCTGTGTTGCTAATTGTATCAGCAAACATGCTCTTGTTATTGTATTAATTGAGGCTATTATTTTAGCGGTCAAATGAGCTCATTTAGGGCACTTTTATCGGTAAAAAAATATGTTTTGGGTTTTTTTTAGGGTGGAGGGAACTTTATTGCTGTTATTGGGAGTAAAGGTATTTATTTGAATGACTAAGTGATAGTATTTTAGGATAATTGTATCGGTAACCCTTGTTTATATAGGGGGTACAGGCTGTTATTTTAGTGTTAAATGGGCTCAATTTTGGTTAATTTTGGGCTAACTGAGCTCATTCGTACTAATTACACGTGTAAAGACTTGTTTTTCATTTCTAATTAAAAAATATTAATTTTAGTGCTTTAGTGAATTCACTTGTGATAATCTTAGTCTCAATTTTACTGATATTATTAAGGATAAATGCCTTTGTTTTTGAGCTGAAGCTCATTGGCGCTCCTTGTGTTGATTATTAGCGCCGTCACTGTGTGAGCTAAATTGTAAAAGCTTCATGGGAAAAAAATGTGCGTGGGGAAACATAATGCTTTCCGTTATTAAAAGAACTCACTTCTGCCAATTCTTTACAAAAAAGTTAATGTACTGCTTTAAAAAAAATACGTTTTTAAATGGGGTGATTTGCTCAGCGCTACTTATAAATGCTAAAATAAAGTGATGTTGATATTACGGTAAAGAAAAATATTTTAATGCTGTTTGCGGCGAATTGTGACAGCAAGATTTCATTGGGGTAGAAGTATTATTTTAAGCTGAAATGAATTAATTAATTATATTGTAAAGAGTGTTCGAGAAACTTAAGTCAGAACAATTTTAGTCCCCTTCTCTTTCAACCCTCAATTTCCCAAATCACCCGTTCCAACTCGCTCTTGCATTTTGGTTTCATCCAAGTTCCGAACGCAATTTTAAATACGTTACTTTCTTTGTTACCCATCTCATTCCTTTCCCTTCCAGACTCATTCCTATCAAAAGTCCTTACCCATTCTAGCCCCTATTCCAATAGTTTTCAATCCAGTTTCTGGCCCATTCAAATTCCCATGGAAAAGTTTTTTCATTCCAGCTGATACCCCATGCAACCACTCCCAGCTACTTCTTCACTCACTCAGCAGTCCGCTATAATCTCAGTACAGCCTCATTTTAACCTCATCCCCACCGTCAACCACTCTCCCGTTCCAATATCTCTCCCCATTTTAACGCCACCCAATTCCAACCTCCGTTCTAAATCTCTTCCATTACGATTTCTTCTGCATTTCATCCCCTACAAATTCCCCCGCTATTCCGACTCCGTCTTCCCCATTCCAGCCGCCATTTCAATTTTACCCCGCTATTCCGACCTCTATCCTTCTCTATACCCCATTTTCACTTCCCCCTCCATTCCGACCACTCCCCCATTTTGGTCCTCTTTCTACCTACCCCCACTATTTCGACCTCTCCCCCATTCTAGCCCCCATTCCAAGCATTTCCCATTCCAACACTCTCCCCATTCCCGCTCCCCGCGGCGCAGGCCCCCCTCTCACTGCAGTGGCTTGTGCGTCCCGGCGGCGCCGAGCCGACCGTACTGCGCCCGAGTCGCTCTTACGAGCTGCAAATGTTGCGCATAGCCTCAATTTTTCGACGTCAGCATCTGCATGCTGGTTAACTTTATGGGATGCAAACCTACAGTCCTAATAACAAAAGTAACGATGTATACAAAATGATAATAACAAGTACTGTAATATATTACAAACTTCTATGTCAAGTCTCCATCCATTTAGCCTATAATTATAACACCACCTTGTATTTACTGTTGGTGTAACTATGGTATATTATAGAAGGGATAGGCAGTGAATACTATAGGTTTTATATATATATATTATAGATTAAATATTTAATTGCACAAACTGTATATTAAAGATACTGTATTGTTTATTGGACGAATCGTAGATATCTAACTTTGCCAGTTGCCGAGTTTGTTGGGTGTTATTGATTGTATAAGTTTTAGATTCTAGATACAGTGCAGGAAGTGATCATTATGGTTCAACTAGATTCTTTTGTACTGTTTCTTTATTTAGGTTGAAAATTTGCTTTTAGCTGTTTGGTATAATCAGAGATTCGATGTAATTGTGTACTCATTAATGACGAGCATTATCCCGAATAGTTGAAAATAAATATGTTGAGCTTAAGTAAATTTGACAATAAAATAAGGTTGAATATATCGATGACCTCACGTAGTCTATAATGGACAAGTTGTGGATAGCAGATGTTAGTGGTACAAAAAGTGAGATAATGGCTGATGTTGGCAGAGCTAGGGTGGATGGATGGCGTTCAGTACATTAGTTGCAGAATATTAACACTATAGAAGTAGCATAACAAAATAGGCGTGCCAGAACGCACACTGAGTTTTTGTTAAACACACATTGAGTTTGAAAAAATCAATGTGTGTTCTGGCACGCCTACTGTGTTATACCACTATAGATTTTACAAATTACAAGTTTTAGAAAAAATTTAGATGACGTGTATACAGTTTACCCATCAAGGCCTGCTGCAATATTTGTGTAGGTTACAAATTGTGCTATTACTACGAAAAGTAATCAGTAATAGATCCACGAAAGGCACGCAATTGGTGAAATTACTTCATATTAGGGCGTGTTCGATTGGGATATAAACTCCAGTTGCTTAGCTTAAACCAAGCGGAAAGTCAATTCAGACCGTTCTTTTCGCCACTTGAGTTTGAGACGTTGAGCGGGACCGGCTGGGGCCAGGAATTCAATGCTACTGCAGAGGTGGTTTGACATTTTTAAGCACAGTGCACTTGACTTTACCCTAATGCAAACAACAATGGCGGAATGGAAATCAAACTTTTTTCTTTCGGTGAATTAATATTAAAACAAAAGGAGGATTTTTTTTTCTAATTTTAACCTCGTAGAACAACTTTTTAAAAAATATTTGTTCGTTTTCTATGAAAGCCGCAAAACAATGGAAGAAAACTTATTTCAGGGTTAACTTAGGTGTATTCCTCTGGCACCATATGCTAATACCATTGATTGGTAAAATGATAAAAACATATGAGTCACTGGCGCGGACCAAGGTGTTGTGTTCTATTTACATAGTGCCATCACTGTCGCGTCTAATACAGGTATCACAACTAACCTCTAAAAAGTTAGCTGAGTCAGTTCCATACTTCTAACCTATCTTAGGGAACGACATTGTTGCAGCTTACAAATAAAAAAATCCATAAGATTTACTGCCAAGGATGCGTAACTATTAAATGCTAGGAACGTAGGACAGATTTTACCAGTGACGTCACAGCTTAGGTTAATATTTTACAGCTAAACTCCTGAATTCCGTTCGATTGCGACAGGCTTAAACCAGTCCGAAAGTCAAGTGAAGCTCACTTAGCAATTTGCCAGCGACGTCCCAATCGAGTAAGTCCTTAGTGACGATAACGAGTGATTACGAATGCAAGTACAAGGCGACTTCAGTAGTTAATTCGAGACGTGACCATGAGTTCGTCATCACATAGATGCTACTTAATATTTATTTTCTTATTCAGATACCATATTCGACTGCATAGTATTGGGCATCTTATATATCAGAGAACTTGTTTCTTACAGCGCATCCCATATCACAGACAACTTATTACTCATAGCGCATTTCATTTAACAGACAAGTTCTATCTCACAGCGCATCCCATATCACAGACAACTTGTTACTCATAGCGCATTTCATATAACAGACAAGTTCTATCTCACAGCGCATCCCATGAAACAAAGAACTTGTTTCTTACAGCGCATCATATATCACAGACAACTTGTTACTCATAGCGCATTTCATCTGACAGAGATACTTTGTTTCTCAAAGCGCCCCCATACGACAAATTTGTTTCTCATAGCGCAACCCATATGACAAACTTGTTTCTCATAGCACATCTCATATAACAGACAACTCGTTCCGAATAGCGCATCCCATATAGCAGTCAAGTCCTTACTCATAGCGGATCCCATATGACAGATTCTTTATTTCTCATAGCGCTTCTCATATGACAGACAACTTGTTTCTCATAGCGCATCTCATATGACAGACAACTCCTTTCCTATAGCGCATCCCATGTAGCAAAAAGCTTGTTTCTAAAGTTTGCGCTCTGCAAGCGCACATTTCCATTAAGCTTCGTTCAAAACAGGATAATTAATATACCGTTGCACCTTCACCTCTCAGTTTTCTCAAAGAACCACGTTGCTTTAAGTTTTGCTCATTTTTCATTGAGAAAAATGAAAGAGAGCGAGACAGGGAGAAGCGAGCGCATGCTGTTCTTTTCCTAGAATTCTTTGATGCGAAACTGAGAAAAGATTTTTTTCCTGCCGATTCTTTTCCGTTTTCTTTTTTTTTTTTAGAAAAAACGAGAAGTGAACTTGTTCTGGACTAAGTTCAATATGGAAAAACTTTTTCTGGAACAGAAAACTTGTTTTTTCTTATTGTGTTCACATCATAGAAGTGAATATTCTGTTTTGAAAATAGATATCAAGCTATTTGACTGTTGTATAGGCTTTAACTTGAGGGACATTGTTTTAAAGTATCCAGTATTTTCATTGTGTACTTTGCATAAATATCATTGTTATATATTAAAAACCGTTAAATACTCGATTTGAATGATAATAAGGGGGAACATTTTTATGGAACTCTGAATTTTCTACAGTTTTGTCGATACAGCATAATATAATTTGGTTCAATATGATATGCTGATACAATATGATATGGTTGATTAATTTGATATAGTATGGTATAATATATTTGTTGATACAATATGATATGATATATTGACCTAATTTGTAGTGATATGAAGGCATAATATGAAGTAGCTATGAACTGAAGAAAATTCTCATATCAGTTAGAATATTTGATTTTTTTAACGAGGTTTGCAATGGATATTCGTAGAAAAAACTATCAAGAGGTGATTGAATTGGAAGATATGATAAAGATTCAAAGAAGACAACAAATTAAAAAACAGTTCTTCACGCTAATGAAAGAAACGGCATTTCAACTGTGAAAGCTGCGAATGTTAGCACAAGAATTGCAATAAACGGGAATTCGCAAAAAAAAAAAGTATTGCCAAAAGAAGTCAGGAAGAGAAGCTGGAAAAACTTCCTCTAAGTTCTCTCGAGAAGCGCTGCTAAGGAAAAAGTTCTTGGAACTTTTCCTTCCAAGAGGACTTAGCTCACACAGCGAATTTTCGGCAAAACTGTAAAGAAACTTTTATTAAAGCAGCTAAGAACGAAGCGAAATATCTTGTGATTTACGCCGAAGTTGAATATTACAGTGAATATGGGAGATTTTGCGCTAGCGCTACATTAACTGAGCTATGGCATCGGTGTGGCGTTATGGTTCCCGAACTGAGTAATGGCTTGAGTACAGCGATATCGTTCTACTATATACTGCACTATTTATTGCTTCAGTGCTGCGCTATGGTTCCGGTACTGCGCTATGGTTCCGGTACTGCGTTATGGTTCCGGTACTGAGACATGGTTCCAGTACTGCGCTATGGCATCGATACTGTGACACGTTCTACTACTGTCATCGATACTGCGCTATGGCTCTAGTTCTGTGCTGTTGCATAAATACTGCGTATGGCTCCTGTACTGCATTATTTCATCAGTACTGCTCTATGGCTCTGCTACGGTGCTGTAGCTCTTGCGCTGCTCTATGGAATCTACGCTGGGCTCTGTTGCCAGGTTAGCGCTTTGGCGTCGATGCCGCAGTGTAACTTTAGAACTGCGCTTTGGCATTAGTAATACGCCGTACCTAACTACTGCGTCAGGCTTCAGTACTGTGAATTTGTTCTTAATGCTACTCACCGGCATAAACTTTGCAGCTTGATTTTAATAAAGAGTCATGGTTTAGTACTGCGGTATGACTTAATACTACGCTATGGCTCAATACTGCGGTATGACTTAATACTACGCTATGGCTCAATACTGCGGTATGACTTAATACCACTTTATGGCTCAATACTGCGGTATGATTTAATTCTACGCTATGGCTCAATACTGCGGCATGATTTACTTCTACGCTATGGCTCAATACTGCGGTATAACTTAATACTACGCTATGGCTCATTACTGCGGTATGATTTAATTCTGCGCTATGGCTCAGTACTGCGGTATGAATTAATACTACGCTATGGCTCAATACTGCGGTATGATTTATTTCTGCGCTATGGCTCAATACTGCGGTATGACATAATGCTACGCTATGGCTCAATACTGCGGTATGATTTATTTCTGCGCTATGGCTCAATTCTGTAGTATGATTTAATTTTACGCTATGGCTCAATACTGCAGTATGATTTAATTGTGCGCTATGGCTCAATACTGCAGTATGATTTTACTCTACACTATGGCTCAATACTGCGGCACGATTTAATTCTAAGCTATGACTCAGTACTGCGCTATGACTAAGTACTGCGCTATGACTCAGTAATGCGCTATGACTCAGTATTGCGCTATGACTCAGTACTGCGCTATTGCTCAGTACTGCGCTGTGACTCAGTATTGCGCTATGACTCAGTACTGCGCTATTGCTCAGTACTGCGCTATGACTCAGTACTGCGTTATGACTCAATAGTGCGCTATGACTCAGCACTGCGCTATGACTCAGTACTGCTCTATGACTCAGTACTACGCTATTGCTCAGTACTGCGCTATGACTCAGTACTGCGCTATGACTTAGTACTGCGCTATGACTCAGTACTAAGCTAAAACTCACTGTACTAGGACAGAATTAGCGCTGTGTAGAAACAGGTTGCGTCAGTTAGATGGAGAATGAGGAGTTCATTGTACATTTAGGTCTAAGACACCCAAATTCTCCGAGTCAGAACAATATAATCCAGAATCAGAACCATGAGACCCAGAACCAGGATCGTGAGACCCAGAATCAGGATCGTGAGACCCAGAATCAGGACCATGAAACCTGGAATCAAGACCAAAGGCCCGGAATCTGGACCGTGAGTCTCAAAGCTCCAGGACTCTGAGACTTTGACTCGTAACTCAAAAACTCAGATTCAGGACCCTGAGACCCCGAATCAGGACTCTGAGACTGAGAATCACGATCCTGAGACCCCGAATCAGGACTCTGAGACTGAGAATCACGATCCTGAGACCCCGAATCAGGACTCTGAGACTGAGAATCACGATCCTGAGACCCCGAATCAGGACTCTGAGACTGAGAATCAGGACCCTGAGACCCCGAATCAGGACTCTGAGACTGAGCATCAGGACCCTGAGACTCAGAGTCAGGACCGTGAGATCCAGAATCAGAACCCTGTTACACAGGGTCAGGAGAGTGAGACCCAGAATCAGGACCCTGGGACCCTGAGTCAGGACTCAGAGACATAGAGTGGAGCAGACAGCCCTGGCGCCGGGGATCTGCGGCCGCTGCCAACAGATATGCCGCCCCTGCCTCTCGTTTTCTATTTTGTTTTTTCCCGGGTCGGTGATAATGTTTCTCTTCCTATGGGGGATAGTCCGTTCTTCCTTGTTCTGGACGGAGGTGGGACATTATAGCGAATGGAGGGGGGGGGTATTTTCTTTATTTTAGTAGAAGGGAAACCTAACTCATTGTTCATAAATTATAAATCGGGTTTCAGTGAAAGTGAAACTTCTATGACTCAGTGAGCCTAGCTCACTTTTCCCACTAATATTCAGCACTGTGTATATCATTTCAGAAATGTACGCGGTAGAAACAATAAGATAAATTTTCAGTTTAATTTTGCCTTTTCTTGCAGAATCTCTTGTTATTTGGAGCTTTGTTATTTTGTATTTGTAGTGTGAAATTGTTTTGGTCGGGACTTCTCTGTTTTATGAGAAATTGCGATTTTTAAATGAGTTAGTTAATATATTTTTCGCCTCGATTAGGGATTTCTTCAGGCAAAAAGTCTCATCATCACGACATAACTTGCTGCCAGCTCATGTCTCACTCCCAGCACGATGCTGTAAATGTCTCGAAATTATGGCATTGGCTCTTGCTACCACACTGCCAGTACTTGAATGACTTTCTGCTCAGTGTTATCGTGCTGCCGCAGCACTATCAATATGCTTGTAGATACTGCCCAACTTCTTTCATTACTAGCATACTGCCAACACAACGGCACATTACTTCCAACTCACTGTCGCCATACTGCCACAACATGTCTCATAGCCAGAATACTGCCAGCACACTGCCAGCACATGTCTCACTTGTATCGCTGTCAGCATATGCCTCGCTGATAACATTAACCTTCAACACATCACTGCAAAAATATCCCACTATCAATATAGGTATATCTCACTTTCAACTAGGGTTGGCTGGTTTAAACCACGTGGTTTAAACCAAATAAAAAAATATGGTTTAAACCTAACAAAAATAGATATATTTTTATGTTTTTATGCAACTTTTTAGGTTTTAATTTATTCCCAATGCAAAAAAAAAAGCTTTGCTTCGAGAAAGTATCAAATTTTAGTCACAGAACTGAATGGATGAGTTAATGTGTTTCTTTCCAGGAATCCGTTTGACTGTTGGGACAGTTAGGGTCAACTATAGATTATGTTGATTAAAAATACATAACTTATTCATATTTGTGTTATTTCATTTCAGAGATGCATGCTTAATTATATTTTGGTAAGCTAGCAGTTACAGAGAATTAGAAGTAGCAGTAACATAGTTGCTATTAGATCGCTATTGAGCTCATGAGAAGGATACAGGCATATGGCTATTTCACTTTCTTCAGTTCATTACTCTGCTCTTAATTATCTAGCAGCTAGCTATTTCTGTCGAAATGTCTTTGTATTTTTGAGTGTTTGTAAGATAATCAAAGGATTTTATGGCGGTTTCACTTTTGTTTGTTCATTACTCTGTTATCAATTAGCTAGTAGCTTGCTATTTCTGTCAAGTTGTGTATGTAATTTGAAGTGTTTTCAAGTTTTTCAAAGGATTTTATTTTGCAATTTTAAATTATTGTATCCCTGCACTTGTATATTAAATACAGCCACAGCAAATACAGGTACTCTGCTAATTGCTTTTTCGTAACCTTTCCATCTTAAAATCATTCTTCTCTAAAAGGAACTTGAAATGAAGTGACTAAGATTGTTGATGTTTAGCCAGCTACACGTGTATACACAGCAGAAAACCCTTTAAATGTTGGATAAAATTCCTAGAACTTGGAAAAAACAACAAAATATAGAACATAAACAAAAAAGAAACAAAAAAAAATAAACACATTTTTTTTTTCTTTTAGCCAAAAACATGGTTTTTGCCAACCCTGTTTTCAACACACAGCTTTACACGCCTCACGCACTGTTGACACATGGCTTGCTTCCAACTCGCTGTTGACACATGTCTCGCTGTCAGTACACTGTTGACA
>LQNS02001155.1:185430-200885 GCA_001587735.2 Parhyale hawaiensis
GCTGTCAGTACACTGTTGACACATGCCTTGGTTTCATCTCACTGTTGACACATGTCTCGCTGTCAGTACACTGTTGACACATGCCTTGGTTTCATCTCACTGTTGACACATGTCTCGCTGTCAGTACACTGTTGACACATGCCTTGTTTTCATCTCACTGTTGACACATGTCTCGCTGTCAGTACACTGTTGACACATGCCTTGTTTTCATCTCACTGTTGACACATGTCTCGCTGTCAGTACACTGTTAGCACTTGTTTCACTGCCGAAACACTCCTGACACTTATCTAGCTGCCATCACTGTTAACACATGTCTCACTGTCACCACGCAGTAGACAATTACCTTACGGCCTACATGTTGTTGACCCTTGTCTCATTGCCAGCACATGTCTCACTGACAGCACAGGCCTCACTGCCAGTATATATCTCACTATCAGTGCATGACTCACTGCCAGTATCTGTCACTGCCAGTGCATGTCTCACTGCCAGCACATGTCTCACTGATAGCACATGACTCGCGGTCAGCATATGTCTCACTGCCAGTGCATGTCGCACTGCCAGTATATGTCTCACTGCCAGTACATGTCTCACTGCCAGTACACGTCTCACTGTCAGTACATGTCTCACTGCCAGCACATGTCTTACTGCCAGCATATGTCTCACTGTCAGCACATATCTCCCTGTCAGCAGATATCTCACTGTTAGAACATATCTCACTGCCAGGACATGCCTCACTGCCAGCACACTGCAAGCAAAACAATCCTACTGATTAGAACCATTGGCCTATCTCGCAACATCCCCACTCGAGGCCCTATGACGTCAGCCAATAGGCTTAGCCGCCCTGGCGGCCGGAAAAAAGAACATGTTCCGGACTTATTTCTTTTTTTCGTATCTTGCAAATACTCCTCTCCGAGCCCTTTGTCTCAAATTGAACTTGGGCAAGAAATTTAACGAATTTTTTTAAACAAAGGAAAAAGCAGAATTTTTCAAAGAAGGTTCACTTGTTTCGGCAATAGTTATTTCTCGCAACGAACAAAAGCGGACATTTTTGGCCTAAGCACTGGAAGAATTATGAATTTTTATGCAGAAATTTTTTGTCTAGCGTTATGAAGATAAAAGAACGAAAAAAAGCAACTCTAGTATAAGTTCTTCGAATTTTCAAAGCATTTTTTAGGTATTTGTTGAAAGTTAGTGCAAACATCTCTATCAACTAGCCTTCAAATAATGTGTACTGGTAAATACAGACTTTAACTCAAAAATCATCGCATGTACAGTGCCTAGACATAAGTATTTGCACAACACTTTCTTTATGTATTTTAAAATATTTAGGGACTGCTTTAGGCTAATTAATCAAGGAAGTTAATATAACATATATATATATATATAATAGAATATTTAAACAGAACAGTCAAATGTGCACTTATAACAAGAAAGTTTAACACAAGTAAAAGTAATGAGGCACAAAAGTATTTGACCAAAATAAATATGATGTTGAATCTTTGATATTTAATAGTATAATTTGAATAAATTAGTTTAGAAATTATTAGAGAACATTCACGAAACGTCCCGAAACAAATGCAATGTAAACCAACAACAGCCGGCGCAATAATTACCTCTTTAAACCTCGTTGAAGTTGCGCACACTCTCACTACAATGCGCAAAGTTAAAAAAATCCCTGAAGCTACTCGTAAACGAATAATTCAACTTCGTAGTGAGGGCTTAACTTATAGAGTAATAGCAGAACGTGTCAATGTTCTTTTTTCAACGGTTGGAGCAATAGTCCGCAAGCATCAAGTGACTGGGGCGGTCTCCAACCTGCCAAGAGCTGGAGCTCTGCGTAAGATCTTGGGTCGTCCTAGGCGCTACATGCTACGTAAGGTGACTAATTACCCCATGACAGCTCGTGCTGACCTTCAGAGTGAACTGGCGTCTCAGGGACTGCATGTCAGCAAAAAAAAAAACTATTGCTAGGGAATTGAACCGTACTGGCATCCATTCTTACACTCCTCGCAAAACTCCTCTTCTTACAGCAAAACATGCCAAGAGCCGCTTAACATTTGCCAAATACCTCCTGGACAACGGAAATGAGTTTTAGGAAGGGGTTATATGGTCTGACGAAACTAAAATAGAACTTTTTGGCCGAAACGAAGCTCGGCATGTATGGAGGAAACAGTGTACTGCCTATGACCCCAAGAACACAATCCCCACCGTGAAGCATAAAGGGGGCAGCATCATGGTGTGGGGTTGCTTTATTGCCCACGGTGTTGGGGATCTTCATATCATTGATGACAAGATGAATAGTTTCATGTGCAGGGAGATAGCAGAGAAGAAGATGCTTCCAAGTGCCAAAAAATTCTACGGACGGCGCAGGTGGACCTTACAAGACAACAACCCCAACCATGCTGAGAATTTAACGAAAGAATGGTTTCAATAGAAAAAAATAAATGTTCTTCCATGGCCTAGCCAATCACCGGACCTTAATGAAATAGAAAATTTGTAGCGTCTTTTTAAATCTGGTTTCCACATTCGGTGTCCCAAAAACCTTACTGAATTAAGAGTTATCTGCATGGAAGAATTGAAAAAAATACCATCACGTGAATGTGAAAAGTTAATTTCCAGCTATAACAATCGTCTCCATGATGTTATTGCCAACAAAGGTCACGCCAGCAAGTACTAATGTCATAATTTTTTTTTGGTCAAATACTTTTGTCCCTCATTACTTTTGCTTGTGCTAGATTTTCTTGTTATAAGTGCACATTTGACTGTTCTGTTGAAATATTCTATTATATATATGTTATATAAACTTCCTGTATTAATTATCCTAAAGCAGTCCCTAAATTTTTTAAAATACATAAAAAATAGAGTTGTGCAAATACTTAGATCTAGGCACTGTATGTATTGCTATTCATCTCTTTCTTTACCGCCGACACAACATGCAACATTGAGTTGTTCAGGAATTAAAAAATTAATGAATGGACTGAAATTCTATGACTATGTGCAAGCATCTGTGACTACAATTTAGAAACCTTAAAGGGTTTGTTCGACTATTTAGCCATAATTTAATTATCATTTGTAAAGATTTCTGTGTGGTCTGTGTACGTTAATATGAGGATTTACCTCATTAATGCATAAAGCCGCAAAGTAATCTTGAAAAAAAAACTGTGCTCTAATGGCTTAAATATCCCCGATAATACAGATAAAGGTATTAGAGCAATATTTTAAAACTTAGAATAGAATTTTTTACCATAATCTACGGAATTTGGTACCAGGATTTAAGTACAATGCGTATGGTTTCTTCTTTAAGATGAAAAAAAATCTATGGCAAGCTTACGTTTGAACTGGCAGTAAACGACTACAACTTAAGATGTTCGAAAACTGTAATGGACTTGATTTGAAAAAGTCTTTGTAAAGAAAGTAAAAGATTAGATATATCAAGAATAATTGATAAAATTGCACTAATCTCAGTAAATAGGGATACACAGATTAGGCCTAACTGCTATTGTGGATGTGAACATAAAATGATAACTGTAGTTTTGCTGATAATGTGTACTAGTAGTGCCAAGGTTGCTGATACACGAAGAACACACCATCATGAAAGAAAATAACACTGGAATGCATCCGTCGAACTGTTCTCCATACTTTTTATTGCTATTATTTTCAGAGTGCTACTTCAAGATTTCTTTACCGTTTTGATAAAATAACTGACTTACCTTAATGCAGGAATGTTATTGTTTTACTGTATTTCGGCAATATTCATCGTTTCTACGTCATCTGTAACATACCCACATCATTATTTATGCTCATATCACATACCCACATCATTACTCATGCTCATATCACATACCCACATCATTACTCATGCTCATATCACATACCCACATCATTACTCATGCTCATATCACATACCCACATCATTACTCATGCTCATATCACATACCCACATCATTACTCATGTCCATATCACAGACCCACATCGTTACTCATGCTCATATCACATCTCCACATCATTACTCATGTCCATATCACATACCATTACTCACGCCATTAGCATGAGAGTTATAGTTCACTTTCGCTTCTCATTTCCATTCCCATAAACAGGTCAGAAATGACTGGCCCACTGAGGTCCCACTGGGCCTATTAAATTAAATGGCCTCAGAGAGCCGTGGCCTCATCAGAAGGCCTACAAATTAGGCCTCAAGGCGACCGCTGGGACCAGCAGCTCAGATTTTGAGGCTCAGTTTATTGCATCGCTTCAGTGGATCTGCTGGTGATTTGCTCCCATGCTGCTTATGGAAGTGCGAGGAGGGGAGTAACCTATACCTAGGGGTAATAATAGTAGGGGGAAGTATAAAGAGGGGCATAGCCTATACCCAAGGGTAATAATATCGGGAAAACACATAATGAGGGACGGAGCTGATAACCAGGAGTTGAAAATAGCTCTAGAAAGCATGAAGAGGGACGTAGCCTCTACCCAGGGGCTACTAACAGAAGGAAAAAAGCATAAGTAGGGGAGTAGCTTCTACCCAGACAGTAATTATAATGGAAGAATAATACAAAAAGAGACGTAGCCTTTACCCGGGAGTTAAGATTAATAAGGAGAGAAAAAATATAAGGTCGCACACAGCCTGTACTTAGGAGGTAATAAGAATGGAAGAAAACATGAAGACGACCATAGACTATAACCAGGAGGTAATAATGGTTACCACGTACGTGTATTATGTAAATGCTATAAAAAATTAGCTCATCCTGACCGCCCAATGAAATGTATTTGGGTAAAGTATGTTATTAGATTAGCAAGTGGGTCCGGATATGACCTGGGAAAGTTAATTTAACTGTTGTGGCAGAACGAGGAGCAATTATAGGAACCCCGATATATAATGACTAGACACTCTGATAGCACATTCCTACTCCAACCGAGACAATGTTAACGAATAATTCAATTGGCCCTGAAACCAGGAATTTTCATTTGTCAACCAAAATTTAAATATTTGTGCTGTGCCTGCGATAGTAACACAGAGGACTGGGGCCCGAGCTACTGGCTTTGAGGCAACACTTTTGTTAGCGAACCAACCGAGAGACTTAGCCTCAGGGTCCGTTTGTTTGTTTATAAGGGCAGAGGCCACCAAAATCTCCTAAACTGGACTCCTCGTCGTCAGCTGTTTCTACCCACTCTCTTGCACACACATACGAACACACACACTCGCCAGTGTCACCGCCCATTTTAGGGAAGCGCAAACAAGGCTGTATTGGAGACAGTGTGATAAGTGTGTGTGTCGGAACTCGGTGGCCCAGGGGGACAGTGCCTGTTCGGAGCCGAGAGCTCAGTGCCTGGGAGTGTGTTGTCACGTGATCTTGTGCTATGCTACGGGCTGTGAATTGCCGCGGTGACTCTAGTTCGACTTTGGGAAGAATAAGCGGATACCGCTGCCACCACGTCGTCCTTGCCAGAGTTGTCGATGGCTGCCAGTGGGCGACAGCGCCCACTTTGGGTATGACTGGCTCAGGAGATAGAAGTTAATATAAGCAGAGGGTCGCTCGCATCCTGAGGCGATGCTCGTAAAGCAAGTCATAAGCTGCTTTAGCTGCACTGAAGCAGCTTTAAAATTTTGCACTATGTTCTACTATTTTGCACAGTATGTACGCTATTCATCTATTTTGCATAATATTTGCACTGTTCAACTGTTTTGGACAATATTCACGCTATTCAAATCAACTTGTAAGATGCCTTACCTTCGCTGCAAGAGCTTCTTACTATTCAACTGTTTCGCATTATATTCAACTGTATTGCACTATTTAAATTTATTTTTTGCAGACTGTTGGCACATATTCAAATGAACTCATCAGCTGCTATATCTTCACTGAAAGATCGTTTAGATTTGCACTGCTTCCTGCGAATGTAAGACGGTATCGTTTGTTCATTCATACTACTCCCTACAATAAAAAAGTGAGCTGTCTGTCTATTTGTCCGTCCGTCTGCCCGAAGCCTTCTAAAATTGTTCAGTTTAATAGTAGTTATACTAGCTCCATCGGACTCTGTGGATGTTGTAGTCTTTATAGACTTGGTGGACTTTGTGGATTTTTTTTTTTTACTTTGTGGATTTGGTGGACATTGTGAAATTGGTGGATTTTATGTACATGGTCGATTTTGTGGAATTAATTTTAAAATGCAATAATATAAACTATCGGGACCTGCGAAATTTCACGATTAATTAGTACTTCTGTAATTTAACCATCCCCGTCTAATCGAAAGTCCGTTTGACGAACCCTTTCTGCAGTAACACACCTCGTCTAGCGGACGCTACCCTCTCACCTGGGAATCTTGCATACAACAGTACTTCTTGTAGTGTTTTTCCATCTATGCATACCTTTCTAAGCTCTGTTCAGCGTCGTACCTGTAACCTCTTTCACTCTTAATTAATTGAAACCTTCAACATCAGCAGTCAACCTGGCTGAGTGACTGGCTGACAGTCAGTTTTACGAAGCGGTTGAATAATCTGTAGAAAGAACTTGCTAACAAAATCTCTTCGCACATTTAGACGCCGAGAAAAAAAAACGTTCACGACGGGGTGGAAACTTAAAATGAGTTGGTTTACAAGATACCTAGGGCTATTTTAGTCGCCTTCTCTGGAGAATTGAAAATCTAAAATTTATGGGACGTGGACAATTGAAGAAGGGCATGGGCCTCATACCTGGCACCTCCCCCCCCCCTCCAATGCGCGCTGCAAGATCTCAACTACGTATCTAGCTGGCCTATTACAAACGTCGAGCAAAGCGAACACAACATGTTGTGAAAAAAATCAATAGCGGTAGATAAGATACAAGTGAAATGCCTTTGTGTTTTCGATTTGAAAATGACTGATTTTTTTTTTTTTTCAAGAAGACCTTAAGAAGACAGATATGGTTAAACTTCGTTCAAGCGTAAATCAGAGCTTCTTACAAGTTAAATTTTCCCCTAGCTAATAGTGAAAAATCGTCACGTACAGAACAGGGATGGACGTACGGATAGATGGGGCCTCAAGCAGAATTATAATATAGACTAGTGGACCCGTGCGTGAAAAAATGACGCAATAATCGATATGTTTGCTCTTTTCTTTGATTTGCCGTTTCTACATTTTCCAGCTCATTATTGGCAACTCGTATTTCCTTCTGTAACCCTTCTGCTTCAAGTCTTTCTTGTCACTGTGCCCCATAGGCGCTTCATCTCTCCATTGATAGCATGTCTTCGTTCTTGAGACTGTAGTAGTCTCGTTCTTTTTTTGCGTTCTTTATCCTCTTTCTTAATTAAACGTGTGTCTTCTACAGTCAAAGTTTAAGTAAAACACTGCAATAAACTTGAATGCCCCTCCAGTCAGCTTATATGCAATGTTAATACCGTCTTAAATACTGAACTCTTTGCTTCAATGAAGTGCTCAAATTTCGACCTCTGAAGCGAAATATGCACTCTCAGAGAAAGACAGTAAGCTAAAAGAAATAGTTGTCTACTGCTCAGTGCCGTGAAATACTTGACAAAGCTACATCGTCAAATTTTATAAAAAAAAACAGTAAAGTATGAGAAAAAATTGTCTACTACCCGTGAAAATCATCACCTCGTGAGTGCCCTGTTGATTATTTATCGAATTTATACGTCGTGACCTGAGAGAAAAAAAAAAAACTTGTAAAATCCCTCGGACTCCAGAAGCTGCATGCATACTGTCCCGATTTCAAGAAGTGTTTCAAGCAAGAAGTGCATCCAGATGAGGAGATAAGGATCCAATATTCACCATCTTCTGCAAGCTGATCATCGATTTCTACGAAAGCATAACTGGATTACAAAATTTGTAACCTGGCTTATTTTCCGCCTATTTCCTTCAGAGCGGACACGAAATAAATAAATACACTAAGCGTTTTACTATATAAAGATAACATAACTAAGTGAACCAAGGGGTAGTGGATGGCCTGGTAATAATTAATAATTCAATCTACCTAAACTTATAGGTGTGGCTACTGAAGTAATATCACTCTTTTTTTCAGTAACAGAGTCTGTACTATACATAGGGCTATATTGTTCCCATACAAGTTACCATGCAATATTTTTATTGGTGATATTTATGTCAAATATTACCGAATTCTTCACTGTTCTTCACTATTATTACGTCACTGGAATATTTTCCCCTTTTTTAGGTTTTTACCCAATTTGTTCATCATGAGCTCAGGAAAGAAAATAATCGCTGCGAAATTTATACACAGTCTAGTATCTACGCTACTACTTAGAAGTACTTGAGTACATAGATCTAAAAAAAATAGAAGGACAACGGCGCCTCTGCTAATTAGTAGATGAATCATATCTTAGGTATTACTTCATTTGGGGAAAGAGATACCGAGAAACCAATGAATAAAGCAACCAACAACCGTGTATTATAAGACAGTGCAGTGGTCTTGAAACTGCTTATGTTAACCGTGGACCATTCAAGCAATTAAAACTGCTTGCCTGCATCTTGTACCTGAAGTTGTACAAATTAACTCAACACTTTTGCATAAATATTACCACAGTCGAAAAGCATCGTAGAGAACTGAAATTAAATGTAAGATTTTTGTATTGTATTAATTTACTGGGGACGCTTTTACTCACACCTCGCAAGGCAGCCGGGACGCGCCACAAGGGAACCACTGGTATTGTGGAATTAGATAGGAGCGAAAAGTCGCTGCAGCACAGAGGCAAAGGCCTCAATCCAAAACGTTATTACGACAATCAATACTCGATATGTCGTATAATGTAAGTCACACTCTGCTTAATTTTATATTGTATTCCGACCGTAGCCAAAAGAAACAGATTCGTATAGTTTAGAGCATGAAATATACTCAAAAATATGAAAAACCTATAGTCTCTTCTTTTAAAAATACAGTATGGAGCAAGCGGGAAACCCTACTATCGGAATAAATTATTAGAGTTCTCATTATTTGACTAAAAGTCGCTCATGTTTTCCAACGTTCCTTAGCAAACCTAAGTTTCACGAAAGAGCCTATCTTGAACCGCGGCTTCCTGCCTTTCGATTCTTTATTACTCGCCAGTTCGGCATCACATGTTTATTTCCTTTGCGATATGCCTTACGAGCTCAGGACGACAAGGAATTTCAGCTTATGGAAGCTGCCATGATTACTATAAGCTATCAATCAAATTGTCAGTACATGATGGGCGAAACCGCTCTCAATCCACAGCCAATGAGATTTGGACTACGGGGGGGGGGGAGATAGCGTTAAGAAAGAGCAACGTTTCCGAAGAAAATCCTGGGTATGATAAAAAAAAACTTACGCACGCGGGCTAAAATAGCAGGGGAATCCCCATCTGCTCGTCCAGATCGGAGACGGGCTGCAACTGCTCGTCACCGGCTTTAGTCAGTTATCTTTACTACTGTATACGTTGTAGAATTACGTTAGTGACGTCTGTGCATTACCTGCTATGGCCATTTACCACGTTACGTACGGATTTTTACTAACCGTTCAACGTTTGTATCTACGCTTGTCAATGTGATTCCAAACTATACCAGATGGAATCAACAGTGCTGACTCATCACTCAAGTCTCTTCTATAACTTGTGCAGCGCCACGAGAACAAAGCTCACACAAGCTCAGAAGAAGAATCGAGAAAAACATAACATCTACAATTTACATGACAAAATGAAAAAATATTAAAAAAAGTATTAAGACGACAATAATAAACGCTACCGATAGTGCGATCATCACCGCTCATAAGAAGAATGAGGAGCCGAAGAAGGAGGCTAAACCGCTATATCGCAGCTTCCATATTATTCACACTAGCTTCTAGTTAATATATGGCCTAAGAAAAAGAAAGGGACCTATAGAATGTTCTGAAAAGCATAGAGTTCAACTAAGAGAAGGAACTCATAGCAAAAGAAGGACAAACAGAAAAAAACACAATGAAATTACAACTTACACACATAACGTTAGCAAAAAAGTATTCATATATTACACTGTAATATAGAGCATGTCTTTTTCGCGTCTGTACGAGCGCTTTTCTTGCATCTAGGATTTCACTCGGTTTTAGTTGCTCGTTTATTTCTGCTGCAACATTCTGAACGCCTTTATAAATCTGAAGTTCTGGGCAGCTGTATCGTGCTGACGGCCTGCAGCTCTGAGTTATGGGTTAGACTGCAGCTGTAACTGACAGCTGCAACAAGCTGCAATACAATAAACCACATCAATCTTTTCACTGCTGGCGGTCACTTCAAATACCACAATCAATAAAACTCTTCGCTACTCGCGGTATCATATGTCATTATCATTATTTACTTAAGAAATTCATCTTTTCCATTTAATTTTTCCAGTAGATGCTGCAGAGGCACTCAAAATCAACTAAATAATTAGTTCTATTTATGTGCCACATCACAACACTTGTTCTGTTAATGGCCAAGTTAATTCACTAAATTTGCTAATGTGCCAAATCACACCAATTGTTCGTACCTGCCAAATCATCTCACGAATTCTATGTATGTGCCAATATACGGTACCATAGAATTCACAGTCTCTTATTATTGGAAAACAACTCACTATTTCTGTGTATATGCTAAGTCAATTGAGTAATTTTTGCTTATGCTCCAAATCAACTCACAAATTCAGCTCATCTGCCACATCCACTGAGCACAGCAGTAACTACCAACTTGCATATGTGCCAAATCAACTCACAAATTCAGCTCATCTGCCACATCCACTGAGCACAGCAGTAACTACCAACTTGCATATGTGCCAAATCAACTCACAAATTCAGCTCATCTGCCACATTCACTGAGCACAGCAGTAACTACCAACTTGCATATGTGCCAAATCAACTCATTAACTCAACCGTCAACAAACATTTGCCACTCCCCACGTCTTCTCTGCGACGTGGGGTGCAGCACTTCGTAACGCAGCCCGTCGTTTATTATCAGAGAGGTCAAATGGAGTATGAAGCAAACAAGTCAGAGGTAATTAGAGTCATCAGAGCAGGGAGCAGTCACATAGTGACCCCGTTTTAAGAAGGGGGGTTCACATCACTGACATTTGATCTCTGTATGCGTGTGTGCCTTCAAGCATTTTTCTAAATGTTAGCCGTTATATCCTCCTACCTTTAGCAAGTACGCTTGGGAAGTTTTTGATATGTCTTTGCTTTTGGAGTAAGTTATAACTTAGAAAACTGTGAACTTTCGTGCTACTTACAAAGAAGAAACAATATGTTCGGGCAAATTTGTACGATGGCTGGGAAACAGAAGACACAGTTTGACTGTTTTTAGCTTCACAATCACATAGAAAATACAGAAAGTTCTCAGCTTAAGAACACAATTGAATTCGAAAGACTGTTCGTGAGATGAAATGAATATTTCGTTAGTGTTATATATCATATTGAAATATAAGTATAACTGCCATTTGTCACTACTACTCTAAATAAGAAAGTATAATTCCCGAAGACTTATCAAAAACGGTTACAACACAGAAAAATAACACATAAACATGATTATACAGCGTATAATAAAAAGAAAACAGAAAGAATATCTAACATAATGGCATTTTATAGACATTTTTGGACATTAGTCCTGTTTGTTCTTATCTACTGGTGTCCGTAAGTCAGATATTCTACTTGTGTTCTATTCCCCCACTTCTATCAGATCAACATGCGTGTTGATACCCACAGCAGCAGCATGCCATGCGTGCCTGACTTGTGTACTAGAGGTCCCGAGATCGAACGACGAGCCTGTCGAGTGATCTTTGTGGCACCCGGCGTGCTGAGTCGGCAATTGCTTGGTATGCGTGGCTGGGTGGGGACATCTGCCTGACCAGGAATGGGAGAGTAGGGGATCGGTTTGTTGAACCTTCCGTTTCGGCGCCATAGTTTTTTGCAACCCGTGGTCGGCTGCGGCTCTACTTACTCTTCTGGGGTCATTTGGCCTATATCTGCAGCATGAACCAGTACGTGTGGGGTTCCCAGTGGAGGGGTCAGTCAAAGTTGACTTTAGCTTTTACCTTTATGCTCCGTAACGTGTCCCTAATTTTTTTTTTTTTTTTTTAGAGAGAGAGATGCGCCACTGTGAATCGAACTTCTTGCGTTAATCGCAAGTCGATCATGCATGAGACTGAAGCCCCATATCGAATATCCGGCCGTTTGAAGCGCAATTGTTGTCTCGCAATGAGGGTTTGAAAAACTTAATCGCAGGCAGTGACTGGAACACTTAGGATAGGACTTCCAGGCAAGTTAAACAAGCCGGTCGCTATTATTTATCTCACGTGACTGAAGTGGTAGGTTCGGAGACCCATGTACCCAGGTCCGGTATTATAGATACAGCAATAGAAGACTTTTGGGCTCGAAAAGCTAGAAAAAAACTTCCATTTTAAGGCGGCTTCCAGCTTTGATTTACATTAGTGTATAGAAACAATTTAAAAAGTAGCAATTTCGAAAACTAAGCATTACAAAAAATAACACTCACAGAAAATAATAATAACATAAAGTATAAACCAAAAAAATAATTCACTTAAGTTGAAGCTAAAAAATATTACAAAAAAATATTAGCTACGAGAATTTGCAATTAAAAAATAGCACTTACAATTCTCTTTTGACTCAATAACAAATCAATTACGCACGTTCGTCTCGCATCCCTCTGCATGCATTGCACCACCGCGGCCCGGATTCCAGCTAATAATAATACAGCAGCTCCGTCATTTTTTGACGGCACGAGACCGCCGGTTTGCATATAATTGGCCTGCAGGCTAAATTGCCTCGCCGGGACTTGCGTTATATTGCGTCGATTGCGAATTGCGTTGGTATTTATAGACTCTTCGGGGCATTGCAAAATGGGAAATGCATTATGCATTGTACGCAATAATTGATCTACATATTAAATTGCTTTAGTATTTACAAAGTGGACGGTGCTGCTCGGGCTTGTAAATTGGAAAACGCCTAGCAAATAATTGTGTAATGAAAAGAGAATTGGCATTACCAAATTGGAATTGCAGAGCAATTTGTGTAGTGTACGCAATAGCTGGCAATAAGCATAGTGAATTGCTTTTGGTATAAGTTTATCTAATTCGAGAAGCCTTTACTTATTTAGATTTTTAAAGTGGGAAAATACTTGTGTAATAAACGCAGTACAAAGTTGACAGTGCTGCTCCAGCTTCTAAATTGGAAAAAGCCTAGCAAATAATTGTGTAATGACAAAAAATAGGCATTACTAAATTAGAATTGCATAGCAATTTGTGTAGTGTATGCAATAGTTGGCAACATTGAGAATTACAAATATTACGAACTGCACTGGTAGTTGCAGAGAGTACGGTGATTTATTTATAGTAAATGCATAAATCTGTGGAACGTATGCAATAAGTGACATTTATTTTGAATTGCATTTGTACTTATCTCAAGTGACGGTGTGGGAACCTGTAAAGTCTTAATTTCATTGAAGTATAAATTATGACCTGATTGGTGTGTATTAGATGTTGCTTCGGTATTTATGAAAAAGGCAGGGAAAATATACAGTATCTTCATTATAATTTAGTATACAAAGAAAAAGAATAATGTAATTTGCATAGAGAATAACATGATAGGCAGTAACGCCGTGAATTGTATTGTATTAGAATTAATATTATACGAGAGGGGGTAGAATGAAAAACTGCATCGTGATATGTATGACGCACTTCAGCTGATAGG
This sequence comes from Parhyale hawaiensis, assembly GCA_001587735.2. Taxonomy (NCBI): domain Eukaryota; kingdom Metazoa; phylum Arthropoda; class Malacostraca; order Amphipoda; family Hyalidae; genus Parhyale; species Parhyale hawaiensis. The sequence continues at coordinate 199,096 of LQNS02001155.1, forward strand.
CATAATACATCGACAGTTTTTTTATGTGTATAAAATATCCATTGCTCGGTACAAATATGCTCTAATCCAACTGATAAAAATTGAGCGTTACATTTTGATTTGTATCGTGTGTGTATATTGGCGAACGTCGATGACTTTGTTTCGTTGCATATTAGTATTTATTCCGTGTATAAGAAAGTACGCAAATGTGAAGGGTACCGTAATGCCGTGGAGCGCTATCGTTATTCAAGACGATTTTGCGTTCAACTAAGCTTTGCTGCACACGCCACCGCTAAAATAAACACTTACTAGGCTAACCTAACCTATCCAAACCTGCCCTTACCTAACCTAACGTCCTTACCTAACCTTCTAACCTAACCTAGCCTACCCCTACCTAACCTAACGTCCTTACCTAACCTTCTAACCTAACCTCACATAACCGAACCCAACCTAACCTTTCTAACCTTACTTAACCTTACCTAACGTTACCTAACCTTACCTAACATAACCTAACCTTACCTAACCTAATCTAGCCTAACCTTACCTAAGCAAACCTAACTTAATCAGCAATACAGCGAGCAGCGCGCCGCACCAACTTCAACGCCGCTCACACGCACACGATCTGCGTACACAAACACGCACACAAATCGTTGTGAACGACGATAGCGCTGCCGGGTAAACACTAGGCATTCGCACAGACAACTTGATGCAAGGATGTGAGACTCAGATGTCATTAATGCCACGGCATCTATGCTGCCGATTTTAAAAATATCTGAAAACGGCCCGCAAGGTGCTCATCCTAGCAACCAGTTGGGCTTAGAAATGCGGCATAAGAGACAGGGGTTACCTACACTGATATCAGGCGCAATTGGGATTTTCATGTTCAGACTTACATAGTCTTCTACAATATAATAAAGACCGGTATGCATTTATCTGTTTGTTTGTTTATGTATCGGTTTATCCATTTTTTGTCACGCTTTAACAAAACAGATAGGCGGAAATTAGCCCAGATTGGATGCTCTGGTCGTCCTCTCAAGTTCCAAGGCAAACTTTTAGGTAGAAAATAGGCCGGGTTGCAGAATATGGCAAACGTAGAAATTCCAACAATGAAGACATCGCAGGCTTAGTCTGATTTGTACGAACCAAGGAGGTTCAAGTAGAGAGGAGCGCACCGTCTCTATTTATCCTACGGGAGCGTTGCAAGTAAACTTTCCCATTAAACTGGCTGAGTGGCTAATCCAATCGGAGTGCGGCATTGCCTCACGCAGCCTATATAGGAAGGAGTCCTGCGCTCAAATTTTTATAACCATTAACTATCGACAGAATTTCGAGCGGATGGAAGTATGTAAAGGAAACTTGTATCCTGTATACCATCTGATGATGAAAGTAACAGGGGTGAGCACTGGGATACAAATCTTCAGACACGATTGTCTTCGCAAAAATATTGAAGAACTGCCTGTCTGTACCTTCCTTAATTATATGTGCTGACCACTGCCACTTCAGCCACTTTAAGGACTCCAAACGCCAGCTTCGATCACGTGACAAAGCCATGTGTTTCTCGCCCAGAAAGTGCTTAGGCTTGCTCCTCCCATTAGAAGCTCCTTGGTACGAGCATTAGCTTCTCCATACATCGAATCTATGGCAAAGTATGGGGCGATTTTGTGTCTGAATGCACTTCTTGCATTGCTGAAGTTGAAATCTCAGCACTGAAGATATCTGAAGCTTCCATTAGTACTCTCATGATTCTTGATTCGTAGTTTATTCCTACAGATGGTTTCGTTGCTTCAGCTATTCTCCCAAATTTAATTCAA
>LQNS02001155.1:227661-246439 GCA_001587735.2 Parhyale hawaiensis
ACCTGTAGCCTGATAACTATACTCGGCCTTGAAGTTTACTCTCACAACCAAGTACAGTGACGAACTCAACACGAACTCAATCCGAACTCAAATTACAACGCCACCACGCCAGAACCACAATATATAACAGTCACTCACTTTCATGAACGCGTCACAGCCACACCGGAATGGTTGGAACGCTAGCTGGTCAAACCTAAAGCGGCAGGGCTCCCTCCTCCCTATTAAAACTCCTTGGTCAGTCTCCACTGACTACCCGCACTGAAGAGATGCTAAGCTCCTTCGCCCGCTGCTAGAAGCTCGGGAAACATACCTCGCCCGGGAGACTTCGTAGTCTTCCGAAGTTTCGCGCGTCGCACTCCACACACTGACTCCTGCGCTCGCCATGCCTTTCTTTTCAACTGCCTCATCGCTCGCCTCTCGCCCAAGTCAGTACACTTTCTCGACGCTCTTCTTCGACTCGCCATGCGATACTCAAAGCATCTCTGAAGATATCTGCCGCTATGCCCCGGCTAGAAGTATCGCGTCCAGGTGCTGAAGATTGGTGGTCAGCAACTCACCGCCTCGAAGATTCAACTTCTGTACTTGGCCGTTGCTTTCCTGTACCATATTGTCTGCACCCTAGCTCCAATACACGAAACGTTATTGGGACTTGCTATCATTCACCTTGTCAATACCTCACTAGTGCACCAGCACGCACCTTAAACTGTAGATATAATTATGGATGTATTGAAGAATGTAGGAAGCAACTAGCAATACTTAACACTGAACAATACTTCTTCTCTGTTTTCTTTACCGGGGACGGAGGATATATAGTAAATGGATGTCCTGAAACCTGAAGTTTGCATTCATTGAAGGTGCTGTGCGGTAACTGTTTACCTCGAAAACCTGACGAGGAGGGCGTCGGTAAAAGTCCGCTCATTTCATTGATAGAACGGAAAAGGGCTCCAGGAGGATCTGGAGAAGTTCGTAGCATTACTTGATTTGGGTGTGGGACCCTTTGCCGAAGCCCTCCAGCATCTCCCTACTGGAGAATCACTTAACATTGAATAAAATGTCATCCAGTGCTTTCAAATAGATCTGTTTATAAAAATATAGGCAATTGGAGCAAATTCGAAAGCGCAGACATACGCCAAATAAAGTAATCCTATCAAGACAGAACGATATACGAACATGTAGCACCAAAATTTAAACATCTGTTTCTTGCCAGATCTAACTGTTCCTGTAAATTTTATGAAGATCCATCAATAACTTCTTGAGTGATATTACTACCAAATCGGAAATGTATAGCCATTTATCGGCTACGTACGAGCAAATAGTTAGCGGTATCAGATAACTTCAGATAAATGCCTATAGATACGTGAATGGGTAGCAGCGAAAAAAAACTAAATAACCCGACTAATAGATCATCATCAAAATTTTTTCATCTGTTCTTCGTGGCGTTCTGGACAACAGTTGCTGTAAAGTTTATAATTTTTCGTCTATAGCTCTTAGAGGGCGGAGTAAAAATTTATTCGAAACAAGATACAACCAAAAAATTTACCAGAAAATGCCTCCAAGAAATTTATGAAAATGACTTCGCGCATTCGGATTTGGGCCTGGAATCTGGCCTTCCGGTCTGGGCGCCGCTCATTGCAGTCCCGAGGGCCCGGCATTCCATCTCTGGCCCTGCAGATATGGACTTCCGGGCCCTCGGCCCCCCGGGAGCTCAGCCTTGATTGAAACCGAGGCCTTTTTGACCCGTGTTCCTGTCCCTTCTATCTCTGCCAATTGCCTTACTTGGCAGAGATTAGCCGTGATGCTGAGAGTCCTTGGCTACTGCTATGGATGTTTGAAGATTCACCTTTGATTGACGACAGAGATTTCTATATATTTGACTGAGATTTTTTTTTTTTTTTTTGTTATTCTGAGAGTTTTTGGCTACTGCTGCTGAGATTTGAAGATTCACTTTTGATTGAGGACCGAAATTTCTGCATATTTGACTGAGATTTTCTGCAATACTGGCAGTCTTCGGCAACACCTATTGGAATTTTAAGATCCTATTCCGGATGGCGAAATAACTTGCTGTATCCGAGGATAGGATTTACTATGACACTGACAGTCTTTAGCACCTATTAAATCCTCTTTTGAATGACGGAATAGATTTCCAATCACGTGGGAGAAATTTAACATGTATACATTTCTAAAATAATGACGAGAACGCTGCTTGACGTCTGGGGTGCTTCATTTTTATAGATGTTAATAGACTTTTCCAGACCTATTTTTATTGGGCCAAGCTTTTGGCACTGGTGAAATTAGTGCCTGACAAAGGCACTAACTTGACCAGTACCGAAAGATGGGCTCAATAGAAATAGTCTGGAGAAGCCCATTAACATCTATCCAAATCTAAAAATATTTGTCGCTATCAATAAATAGTTGTTCAAGAACACGCTTTTGCGTTTTCTTACTCTCAGTTCACAAGCCGATCACGCTATTATTTCGCCAGCCAGGGATGCCCTTTTTTGTCTTAATGGAATACTGAAAATGAAGCAAAGAAACTTTGCCATTATGGTAGCTAATTGGTGTTTATCAAAAAAATCAACAGTCATGACCAACAGTAAATAGGGTGTTTGGTTCTTTTCGTAGTTTATCTTTATGCTTGTACTCTATCTCTTTGCTAGAATGTACTTCTCTTATTATTCTTATATAATAACTACGCGCCTTTGCTCAGGTTTGTTTTTCATTTTTTGCTGGGCACACATTTTAAAATATTAGGAAGACACAGGCACAGTGAATGTTAAGTGATGCCGACTGCTTAGGAAAGTCGGTAGCCATGATACTGATAAAAAGAACTTCAGCTTTTCCATTCGAAATCGACAAAAAAATTTTTCATGGAGCAAAGAAAAAGCACAAGTGTAGTTGGTATTCCTCCCAAAGTTAGAGTTGCTAGCCAGTTGAATCTTCCTCGATCGTTGCGATACGAAAAACGTAACATCCAAACTGGTAGATGGTTCGTTGAATCGACGTATGGATGAATGTATGGGTGAATGAATGGATGAATAGATAGATCAGTTAATTATTAATGGATGGATGACCGCATGAATGGATGTAACCACAAACTCAATAATATCATGAATATTAACTACGTGCTGTTATTATTATGCCTTTCTTTCTTTTTCAGGTAAGTACATCTGAGTCATCACTTTTCAGGCGTAACTGCAGCACAGAAATTCGTGAGTACCTTTTTACAGTTTAACTCAAACTTTTATGCTTATAAATGAATGACACAATTGAAGGGCAGAAATTCTTAACGAACTACAACACCAAATCCTTATTTAGGCACCGTGATGGTTTGAGTGGACCACGGCTAAGTGTTCTGGATCGCTACGGCATGCTCTTCAGAGTATATATCAACTCCGTTTAGGCTACATGCCAAAAGTATGTATCAACTCCGTTTAGGCTACATGCCGAAAATACGGAGGCTACACGCGTGTTAGCAACGTAAAGACCCCATCAGGGAACCGGCCACCACTTGTGGCTGGCTTGCAACAATTGACTGCTGGATCTTTTTCTTGCACTTAATACAAATTGATAAATACTATCGTGACAGCATATTGTCCAGGGGTTATCAAAAGTGGGTGCGGGATGACTTAGAGGGTGTAAACTAGTAAGTTATGAAATATTCGATTTTAACCTTTTGAGAACTCTTAGTTTAATGAAATTTTTCGGTATAAGTTGTGCTGTCATATGTGTTATACATTTAATATGGGGGGGCAAGAACATATCACAAGTTTGTTGTGGGTATCCGGCTTACATAAAATGGCTCTTGATTTAAGTTCATGCCGCAATGGAATCGGTCAGAGCTGTGAGGAGTCCGCTAAAGAGTTCTTCCGTCCTAATTTCCATTTATTTTGTTTCCAAACGCTTGTTCCTCAGGTACTCAACGGACGTTCATTTCTATCAGTGCACTACGCTATAACTTTATGGGAAATATTGAAAGTGTGCTAGAATAGTATCCAACAAGCAAAATGATAAAGCAAAAAAATCTTATGACCAGTGCGAAAATATGGATCGTTACGACCCATGGCCTATCTAGATTGAATAGACGTATGCAAAAGATATACGAAAAACTGATCTAAATTACGGAATTATTAACAAAATTCAAAGACTTGCAAACATATAAACCAGAAAGATATTGCCGCGATGCCTTAATGCGAGTGGAGGCTTAAGTGATAAGTGAAACAAGGTTTTAAATTTTATCAAAAATGCAAAAGCAATTCCTTCAATTTTAAGGAAAAGAGGCGAGATGAAGTTAATAATTAGTTATTATTAAACGGTTAGTTGCGGTCGCTTGCGCCTCGAGCACTGGAGTAATTAAGCTCTACCACAGATCTGTCTGTACAAAGGCCCAGCTCCTGTTAGCAGGTTGCTTTTTATTTTTATTGCCTTACATTATTTTATGTTTCTTATTTTTTCCATTCTGTGCATATTTAGTGATTCGGCCTTACGTGAGTAAACGAAAAAAAAATTATCGCAGATCCTCGGCCGCTTCTTCATTCCTGTGCCGGCCGCAAGTGGCCGCAATCGCCCAGCTCAACATTATTTAGCACTTGAGCAAGTGGTTTTAAGACAAAGCTGACATGTAACCCAACATATGCAGCATATTATCATATATGTATTCCCAAAAAATACATAATAAGGGAGCATATCTGTGACCTTGTTTGCTAATCGCTCACGATATAAAAAAGTATATTTTTATAAAGCTCTCATTCGATGCTGGAAATTTTGAACCATTACTCTCATAGATATTGATACGCTGAACACGAATTTTCTTCTCACAACCTAGGGAAGTGGTTAATTTTGCATACGCTAGTTAGTTAAAACTAGCACTAAATCTCTGTTGGTACTCATAACTACAGGCCATATGTCTGTAAAATGTTAGCCCAAGTAGTGATGTGTCGGTAAAATGTTAGCCCAAGTAGTGATGTGTCGGTAAAATGTTAGCCCAAGTAGTGATGTGTGTGTAAAATGTTAGCCCAAGTGGTGATGTGTCTGTAAAATGTTAGCCCAAGCTGTGATGTCATAAACAGAACCAGTCCCACGCCCCTAACCTTAAAACTATTGCATTAGTGCACATATCAGGTATGTGCGAAAGTATTGTCCGATTTAAAAATATAAGGCAAGATATATATATATATTCTTTAGTTGAGGTACCACAGGAAATTGGGTCCCATTTAGGTGTTATGTAAGTTCTTCAGTGGCAATGGTAGTGTTCTTTAAAGCAAAAGCTTTCATTAATTCAGAATCACTTATATATATATATTTATATTTATAAATAAATATATATTTATTTATTTATATTTATATATTCTTAACTTCTCTTTCCTTCAAACTTAAATCAGTAATCACTTCGAAATTAAGAAAACCACCTCCTGCAACTTCTTCCATTCACTACATCAACCTCATTAAGTTTTCTGAGATTACTGCTCTCCTCGCAACCTCTCATCATCTGCGATTGTGTAAACTCGTAGAAATAAATAAAATAGTGCTCCAGAAAATAACCAGGCGATATAGTTTTCTTCTTTGGCACCCGAAGAAAATCAAAGAAAACTTTCTATGTGCAACTACATTGATCTTGTAGAGCAGGTCAGTGATGGATCACTTTTACTCGGAGTCGGAGACACAAGACGGCATCGTTTGGGTAGACCACGAAGGTAATCGGAAACCAATTTTAGTTTGGAATTTTGGTAGTTTAATCATTGGCCAAGCGGGCACACGGTTCTGCTCCAGTCGATCACTTGACTGTATTTGTGAAAAGCCGTCAATGTACGATTGAGGGAGAGGCTGTAACAAAACTTAGTGCCCAGGGTTTTATTGAAGCAAAATATACGTATTGTCGAATACTTCAACTACAGGAATTTCTTTTCTAGAATCAGGCATCGGGTGTGCTCTCAACGACTAACGAAATAAATAGGGAATTGTTTCCACCCCAGAAGTCCTTCTGCTACAAGCTTACTACGTAATTACCACCTAAATATTCTAGCCATTTTCACTTTAACAAATTCAACCTGCTCTCCTGCAGATTAGATTTCCGCCAAACTTTTGTAATCTAAAACTAGTTACAGTTTTAAAAGTCCGAAAATCTCGCGAAGCTTTTACCTTTCAGCGAAAACTAGTTTCAGATTGGCGTGTCGCATGACCAAATGATGACAGCCATATTCGATCTGCTGCTCTCAAACGATTCCAGATTCAGTACATACTGTTAGGAGACAGGGGCCAACCAATGAGAAGTGATACAGTGTGGTATTTAAGGATTATATTGGCCAAATTTTGCTCCTGATATAACTCAGATAATCAGCGATGCTTCGTGCATTTATTTCGTGTCCCTGCGTGTTCCTAATAGAGCATAGTTATTCATTATCCACATTAAAATTATCATCAAGTACGTTCGAGTTGTTTACCTCTGCCTGATAAAGTTAGCATTGTTAGCTTTGGTGTGAGAGGATCGCCTCACGATCAGGCAGATCGAACGTTCCGTGGGAAAATCAGAATCCAGATTAGGATTCGAAGCAGACGAGCTCGATTTTTCTAGTTTAATCGAAATAATCTAATTTGGCTAGCTGTGCACACCAATAAATCTTTGTTACGGTAATCTCATATTGAGGCTTTGAAAAGTAAATCTAATCAGACTCCATTTAGATACACGTCATTAAAGGTAAATATAAACTTACTGTCTGAACCTGTTGCAAAGTAGCAATGCAAAACTTTGGATTCGCAACTTTGAATCAAACTTCAGGCGTTAATTTCAAATCAATTACCGGTCCTGTCTCAAGCGTAATTGGTTGGCGAGCATTAAAGCTGAGAGTAGTTAGAGATAAATCAAGTTAAAGTAAATTAACTGAAGATAATATGTACCTAAGAAAGCAACGTACAGTATACTGTTGCCTGAGAGAGGCCAAGCAATGGGACGTAATGAAATCTGGAAAGTAAGACAACTGCGATATCTCCTGTGCTGTTTTGTAATTTAGTGATAAGCCTTTTTCTTATTATTATCATTATTACACTCAAGTTAAATATCATATTTGCCTAAAATAACCGAACTCGTCATTTGCCCAATCGTGTGTAATTTTCAATTTGCATCTAAGCAATTTGTATTCAACGAGTAGTATACTGAAACTATTATTTTGCGTAGTTACATAAAAAGTAAATCAATTTTAAATTTGTGTTGTCTCTTACCGTATGTTCAAATAAAAGAGAAATGTCTATAACCGTACGCCTGTAAATAAATAAAAATGCAGTGTCTTTTACAGAGTTCTATTTGATAAAACTGAAATATCCATCCTTAGTTAAATGATGGCATCCGGGGAGCGCTTTGCGCAACACCCTTCCTTGCTGGAGTCTGTCCCGACACTAAGGTAGGATAGATAGCCGACTTTCACGTGGTATCATAATGCAATTATTTTTGTAAGGTAATTGCACAAATTTTCGCACATTTTTAAAAACGAATATGACAACATGGTGAGTTGGATAATGAAGGAGAAATTTAAAAAAAATTAGAGCATATACATTTTTCCCGGGTTGTTGGTGAGGCATCCCAGATATTAGTTTATTGAGAACAATAAACTATATATGTGTTTGATAATTGGAAAGTTTGGCAATAAATTAAAGCCTAATTTCATTATAACAATTTCAAAAAGTCGTGTCTTCGATTTAAAATTTCACTTTCTTAAGCAGCGTCGTGTGTTTCACAGAAGGAACGATTTTGCAAACGACTTTTTCAATAAGTTACGGAATTTAGTTGCTCTTCAAATATGCGTAAATACAAGTGATAATTTTGACTGCTGTTGCTCCTCACGGCTATAACTCTTATGATCCACAATGACTATTTATGCCTTTAATTGTAACTGAATCAACTAAATATTATTCAAAAAGCTAAGCGTATGGCAAGAAGAAATAGTTTCCTTTAGCACGACATACGTACACCGTAGCTTAAAAACGAAGGCAGAATTAACCCAGTCATTTCCCTTCTCTGTGACGTTGACGGTCATAATTATGCTGAAATAAAGTCATTTTCGCTGTCCGCTTGATCTTTCTTATCAGATATCGCAAGCCGCCAGCTTATCTAAATCACTCGACTCAGCATTACTATGCTCTTTCCCGTTCTACTGAGACTTACAGTATATTATTTATTGCTCTTCCGAACTGGCCTGCCTAATTATAGCCAATAAAAGCCTCGGGCATCCATACTAAGGGAGACTGATTATACGTAAGCACGGTTCATGCTTGAATCTTAACGAATATTGAGCAAGTCAATAAATAAGCAAACAAATAGGCACATAAATACAAAATTCTATATGCAACTGTCTTAATATATACTTATCTGAATTACGGAGTCTGATTTTCTTTGATGTATGGCGAAGAAACTAAATTAATATTGTGTTCATTCATAATCTCTTAGAATTTACACGCTACCTTGCGTCTAAAACAAAATTTTGCTTGTCTCTCACAACATTCTAACGGAATTTTTGACCACCAGAAAAGGAGATTAATGGCTTTAGTTTTTGGGACGGCCTAGAATCTTGTCAGATCAGTGATATCAGCAATATTGAATGGCTACGAAAATTCGTCCCTACTTGCGATAAAAAAAAAAACAGCATTGTTACGAAACTTTGCATAAGCAGCTGTGGATTGCTGATCTATTGAGTACTATAAGCGATATCGATTGGTAAAGTCCCATCTAGTTTTGCTCAGTTGATTTATTATGACTTGTCCAGAACTCCAAGCACACGCCTCAGCTTTGCAACTCTGGATCGAATTTCCTATGTTAATTTCAGACCGATTATTCTTGAAAGGCTTCACGCTCAGCCCTATTAGAATTGAGCTCGATATAGACTTAAAGGTAATTAGTCTAAGATTAACGTCTGAAAACAGATCCGACATAGCAAGACTCTTACTAATGACTGAACTTCCAGACAAGTTAAGGGTATTAAGATTAGCTTAGCACGATAGAGTATTCCAAGTTGATAACACCTTTTGTTTTTTGTTCTATGGAGAATGTAAATTCAAGTTACAGAAATTTAATTGCGCACATACTGTATAAACAATATTAGCGATGAATTAAAACTTTGTTAGTTAAATATTGGGAGCCGTTTCCGTAGATTTTATGGCAACAAAAATTGCTAAAAGTTAATACAGGTGAACCTGGTAATTCACGACTATTCATTTCATGCGCTTTCTACTTCACGCTGAATAAAATAATCCGGTGCAGGTCAGTTCAAGAGCCTTTTATCTAATTCACCAAGTTTGAGTTCCAAGAATACAAGCAACATTTTCGTGTTGCCCTGAACGGTATTAAAGAGATTTGTCAATTTCCATTGGTTTTCTCTTTGTAAAGGGCTATTTGACTGTAGAAAATAATTAAACTAATGCAACTTTATACTAAGAATTTGTCTCTTATAAGTGAAACATTCGATTTTTTACATCGATCTGGCTACGGTGAAGAGCTAGTGACTAGCTAGTAACATGAAATAAACCTGAACCAGTTAAAGATAAACAACTTCAAATGGTTTTCAGCACCTAACAAGATGTTCTGTCTTTATGAGCGTGAGGAAGCAGAAAAGGCAGAAGAAGAACGTCAAGATAAAATCAACAAACTCAGTAATTTTTGTCAAAGCCATTGAAACCCTAAAACCAATTGTTCATGGGGTGAAAGAAGATGAATCGCGGTCTGTAGCCTCTCCTGCTCAAATAGACGGTTCCATGGCTTTCAAATTAGAATTTGTGTGCCAGTTCCCTAAAATGAAGTGTTCGTATTACGTTGATGTACCTATATATAGCTTGTATAAGCATTTAGCTAATATTCAATTATAGTAACCGATAGTACGAAAGGAAAAGTTAGATGCATGGGTTGTGAAAATTAGCTAGACACCCCTGCAATGAACAGAGATACATTTTTTTTAAGCCCTGCAATTGTGTTCTATGCATGCTAATTCACACTTTCTGGCAATTCATGCCCTGTGTTTGTGACTTGGCATGCGTAAATTAGAAGGTTCACCTGTACTAGGCTAGTTAAATATTAGTAGCTGTACCCATAGAGGTTAGCGATGTAAATAATTCTAAGTAAAACTAAATTACGTTAGTTAAATATTAGAAGCAGTGTCCGTAGACTTTATAGGCAACAGAAGCTGTCCTAATACAAAATTAGTAGAACATGAGGTATCATACTTCCTTGAAATTATTCAATAAGTTCTGCATTAAGTTAGTTAATAATATTATGAGTTTTTCACGTAGACATTATTCTCTTGATGAATTCTTTTATAATCAAGTTATTCGAACATCAGGCGTACTTCTCACAGATTTCGTAGGTTTCTGAAGCTATGTTTGGTAAATATTAGGAGCATTTTCCCTTAGGAAATGATTGTGCAATGAGAAGCCTACTGTATGCTGGGCTTATAAATATAAGTATCGTTACACATAATTGACAGTTTCAGTAAATTTGTACGGAGCCTATATATATATAATCTGCAGGGCAACGCTGTAACACCTTCTTAACTAGTTTCAGAGTAATACCGTGATGCCATTTTATCTAGTGTTAACTAGTGTTGTGGCACTACCATAACGCCATCTACAGTGATTTGGGATTACCATAGCTTCACCTCATTAGTGTTATTGCTATAAGGCCATTCAACTAGTGTCAGTGCGACATTATTGCCTACTGCTAGTTTAACTAGTATTAGGGTGACACCATAATGCTATATTAACTCGTTCCACGAAAATATCATAATGACATATTTCATTAGTAACCAGTGTCACAATAGAGCAAACTTGCTAACTGAAGAACTTGCTAGTAACTAGCGTTACAGTGACGCCATTAAACCATTTGTTCATCAAAAGTTCATGACATGTTGACATCAACATCAACGAATGCCAAACTTTAAATAGCACCCAACATGCATAACCATAGGCCTCTCTCGATCGTCGACTTCACTGAGTGATTTGGACTAATTTTGGTCGCATGTCGTATTTTGAGAATTTTTGAACTCGGCCCAGATGATTTTCACAACCTGATAATTTAGATTTCTTTTCAAAATTGCTGCTAAAACAGACTTGCACAGTAGCCCCTTGTCTGCAACTTTCCCTTAGGCATCTCGTTTCTTCTTTTCATGACGTCTCGGCAATTTCTCGCACAGGATCGCAGCCTGGGCCTAAGCTCCTACCTGAGAATGGACATCTTAGTCCGTCTGTTGCTAGCTATCTAACTTCAATGTCGTTAGGCAAGAAAAATCAAAATAGACATTACTTATAATCGTAAATAAGATATATTGTCAGGAGTTTTCATCTTAATTTCAAAGTAGAAAAAGTTCTCTGCAGCTAATAACAATACTGAAAAATCGTATTCTACTAAAAAATTTGATGAATCAAAATAATAATAATAATGTCGATGGGAGCCATGACTGAAAATAATTTTCCTAACATCGAAGATAACATTACGGACGAATAGCCTAGTAATAAATTATAGCTACTTACTCTCTCATTGTCCATTTTTAATTCCTCGACATATGTGTCCACCCTTTGCTTGTTTCTCTACATTAATTCATCTACTTAACGAGTGTTATGAATCAGCATTTCCTGTATTTCCAAATGACAGTGGATTTCTCGAGTTATTCTTCTGTTGAATTTATGTTGCGTGGTGCTACTTTTTGGTAGGTCAGGGTAAGCTAACTTCCATTTCGCAAAAAAAAAAATAATAATAATAATGTATAATAAACTAACGGTAACGTCTAATCATAACCGTGATAATAATCTCATCTTTTACCGTCCACATTAAATGTCAATTTTCTATTGTCCCCTTAGACCACCAGTAGTTTTAACAACAAAGGGCGAACATTTTTTTAACCACACTTATAGACAGTTACTTTGGTGACTGCAGCAACGCAGCAAATATTGTCAAATAATTTACAATAAATCTTGTGCCGGTTACTGCACTTATGCAATTATTCTCTCTAAGATACTTTCCCAATACGGAAATTGAACAGTGGCATCAGAAAACTCAGAAGCCTCGCATCAGCTTCACTTCTCCGCCTTTTGGGCCGTTCACTCTTGGGAATCATGCGACACTTTCGCTCTATTTATGTTTATTGTCCTGAGCAATCGACTCTAAAGATGCACAACTTGCATTCGAGATGCTAACGATTTACCCGACGCAGCTTGCCTCTTTTGGTACTACGTATTGGCCTCTTGTTCGAATGATATCTTGCTGCAGGGCCAAGTGTATGTGTGTGTCTGTGCGTACGTCTCATGACCGTTAAAAGTGGGCGGAGCTTGGATATCTGCAGTGCCCCGCCCTACTAATACACCCCTTCTACCCCTCCCAGCCCCAGTCGTACTCTCGGCGCTCTTACTCTTAGTAACACGTTCTCAAGCTCACACTCTCGAGCTCTGCCCAAGCCAAAACAATATCCACCTCTACTAAAAAGAATTATTATGTCCCGAGAATTGTTTGCTTACCTGCAACTTTTTCCGTTAATGGTTCCACCCCTGAGAGCTGGTTCTTGATTTCAAATAATAAACTGGGGCAAAAAAGGTGTTGTTTTAATATATATATATATTTCTTTGTTAGTTTTAAAAACTTGAGCCAGGGGAGGGGTGAGATGCTCATGGTTGAGGATAAAAATAGCGCAGAATAATGATTATTAGCAGCATCTAATCTTTTAACGTCTCAGTTTAAGCAAGTTTTTCATAGCAAAATAATTGTTTGAAGCAAACAAGGGTTGCTTTGAGAGTTAAATCCTGTTAAAGCATTAAATCGATAGCAAGTAGATTTGGCAGTGGAAAGAGAGCAGTACACCAAATTATTGTATTTTTTTTAAGAGATTGTTGATGGAGACAGGTAATAATTCCCAGAGACTGTATTTTCTGGAGTGTCATTGTTTTTTTACATTTAAATGGGTAGTACCATAACAGAGTTTTATTATTTTACTTGATAAACAAAAGAGGTCGAAGAAGTTGATTACTGTTGTCCCAGATCATTTTCGTGATTTTTACAGTAAATGCTGTTTCAACAGTATGTTTCAAGGTCAACAGTAGCGTAGTAACCTGTATGTGACTATTACGGCTCCTTTACGTCAAGGGATATTTCAGATGTAGGTGCTGAAGCATATAAATCGTTGGGGTTGCTATTACCTGCTCGTTAGTAATCGATCAAATCGCTGCATTCATAGACACATTGTAAGTTTGTGGGTCATCATGTACCAAGAAATGTGATCAATGGCACCTTTCTTTTAAAGTACGGTGGCCTTTAGCAATTAGCGGTACTAGGCAACTACAGAACTGTGGGTGGCTGAGACATGTGGCACAGCCAACTCTACGGATGCTGCAAAAACTTTGGGCACATATATATATACAGTATATATATATGTATATATATGTATATATATGTATATATATATATATATTTATTTATTAGGTAGGAAACTAACTCCTTGCCGGCCTTTACATTCCAAACTATTATAAAAAACGCAGAAATTTGGTTTTCAAAGTATTAAAATTTTTTAAAGACGAATTTTCCTCTCATATATTTACCATGTCACTATTTTCATGCCAAACTTACGTTTGCTCTCGTTTTTTTAACTGACGGGTCCACGATCAAAGTCAATAGTGGATGTTATTTAACTACTTTCGTTTACTACAGCCAACTTTCATCCAGTTTCACTCACCATCGCCCACACTCAAGAACAGTCGGTGCTCACGGCGAATTAGTTCCGTCTTACTGTAATGGAAGAAGACTGGCAGCTTCCAGGAAAAATCGTGCAACTTTGGTACCCTCATAAAAAAATTTCTTTCAAAGCCTTCACTCGTATTAAGAGTACCAGCTTCTCGGAAATATTAGAAAATTTGGGTATATTTTCGATTTTTTTAACTGTCTTCGTCAGCGCTAAGCATTAGGGCGGAGCGAAAAAACAAACTTTCGAAATATTTTTTCCAATGGTGTGATTTTGTTGCCGTGTTGTATAGGATTGATTATGTTAAATGGGTTTTCCGAAAATCTCGCATCTTGAGGTGCCCCAAGACTGTTGACAATTCTGAATTTTATACATTTTTATTAATTTTGGAATTAAATAAAGTGCTGGATAGTCAAAACATTCATTTAAACATTTTTAAAGTTGATTACACAATTATACGCAACTAAACTAGACTAAAGAACGTACTATAAGCTCGATAACAGTAATTAAAAATCTATGAAATGTGCTGAAAAACATATAAATGTTATTAGCATGACACCACCTGAAGATGCTTAAATAGACATTGCAGAGTTGAGTATGCTGTTGGTATTATGAATTATTACAATAATTTTGGTATTGGATGTAGCTTCGCAGTTTTTAATTATGATAGATAGATAATTGCATTTTAGAAATTTTACAAAATTTAATATTCATGGGGCACCTCAAAATATTCATCTACACTTCTATAATTTTAACATGATTGTTTTGAGGCACTTTGGCAACATAATATCTCTATTGGAAGTCACATTTCAAAAAATGTTGCAAAACCCTCCTTTTTCGCTCCACACTACTAAGCATGCCAGGTTCCTGAAATTTTCTAAATGTTTTTGTCATCGTGAATATTTGTTTGTGAAGAGCTACTGTCTTGGCTTGTGCTAAGAGGGGCGATCTTCTTGAAAATTTTCGAGAACTTTTTGTCTTCCTGCATTAATTTATTTTTCCAGCAATTTCAACTTGCGTATCGGGTCAGGTTATGGAAAAAATACTCTGATCTTGAGAACGTTCTCTTTAATGACAACTTTGGCTTGTGCCAAGTCGCTTGTCGGGGAGAAATTCAACTGTGTCGCAGGTTTTATATCAAAATCTCGACTAATATGAGACCTGGTAAATTATTTATAGCAACTATTGTGAATGGTAAAAATGTTGATACTCCACATTTTCCTGCTCCACTCTAATTACCGATACCGCAGGTACCATTTCCAACGACATTAGCCACCTCTTTACATCTTTTACTTTCTTCCATGTAGAAAGAAACACGTTGCCGTAATTCGCGTTCGCGAGTGTGGACATGCAGGTGGTTACGTCAGCTGCTAATGGCTATTTAACAAATTTTGGTTAGTATTACCTTTCGGATTGCTCGGTGTTATGTAAAGTATCGTTTGTGTTCCATAACCTGTCAATGGAGGCTGGGCGTGCAGCTTTAATAATAATGTAGGAAATATAACAACACGTTGTATTAAATTAAAAAGCATTTTTGCGTCAGTATATATTGGATGACAGCACCGTCGTTGTCACTCTCCTTAATTTACTAATTTACTCCGATCAGTATCTAATTATTTTCGTCCTGACGACATAGAACTGTTGTGAACTAATAAAGAACCAATGGCCTATAATTTCTTTTTTGTTTGTTTGTTTGTTTTGCCAGAATGGTTGACTATGTACTACCAATAGTCTTGAATTTTTCGGAGACTTTTGTTGTTAGATTTTAATCTGCTCATATTTTTGCGTATTTTTACTGCGCTGGATTAATTTTAACAACTAATAATATTAAAACATATTCATCTCAATAGTTGTAATTATATCGTTGTTTCGCCAATCCTCAAGTATAATTATGCTCATACCTGTGCAATCGAATTAATTAATCCCCTGCGTCAAGGAGATTCATATCTGTTACCTTTTAACTTATCTGCTTGTCTTTTTGTCTACTTGTCTGTCTGTCACTACGCTAACTCAGAAAGCTAAGAGTGGATCTTTTCGAAATTCACAGTGAATGATACCTTTGGTAGGAAGAACAGATAATTAATAATATTGGCGCAATCTTCTGTTTGTGTGTCTACCTGTTTCTTTCTTGGTTGTATACAGCTAAAACATTAATGTGTAACGGATTTTCATGAATTCTCTTAGAAATTGTTGGCAGTGTTACGGAAACTAATTAATTAGATTTTTCTGATAATGTGTCAGTTTGTTTGTCTCTCTGTTTGTTTTATATCTATCAGTAACAACACCCAAAAATTTTTGAACGAATCTTCATGAAATTTGCAGGAAATGTTAAAATTTTAAAAGCACAAATGATTTAATATTTCTGCTTCTCACTTGGCCTATTTATGTGTATGAGTAAATGTTTACCTTAGCGTAGTCAGAACAACTCAAAAAGATATAGGCATTATTTGAAATGTTGAAAGGTGTAGCTGACCATATTTTAGTGATGATCGGTCCCTCCGGTTCTGTGTTTGACTAAATGTATGTCTTACTGCTTGTCGGCAAAGCAAGGCAATGTTAACAAAATATTAAATCGATCCTGATGCCGGGATTTCCTTTATATCATCTCCAAAATTTAGTCATTTGTGCCTGCCTCTTGACAGCAATAATAGTTGCCCTAATTTTTTTTACCATCCTCAACTTTTTCAGTTATGTTCCGAAAAACACTAAGATAAACATTAGTCAAACACCGATCAGTACAAAAATTTGGTAATTCGTATCGTTAAACATTTCCAACATTTTCTGTAAATTTCATCAAGATCCGCCCATAACGATTTGAGTTATTCTTCAAAGAAAAATTGGCAGACAAACTAACGGTTGAACGGATCTTCACTTAAAACTTAATTATCTCTTCCTGCTAACATACCTAAAAATCCTTGCAAATTTCGTAAAAGTCTATCTATAACTTTTTGAGTTATCTTGGTGACAAACAATGAAACAGACAAGTTCGATTAAAACATGACTTCTTCAAAGGAGGTAAATATCTATATTCTTAATTTAAAACGTTTGCCGTGCTGGAAGTGGATTTTCTCTTCGCATGATGATAAGCTCATGATGATTACCCGTTTCCAAGTCTGTTATATTTTTCGTGGCACTTCAAATGTTTTTAACGTACTCGTTGCATAATTAATTTTCGCCGCTCAAAATTCGAGGTTATAGAACCGTGTAGGTCTTCGTTCAGTCTATGTATTGACTTTTTTCTGCTAATGTTATGCTCAGTGCTCTCAATGCTAAAAATAAATGTCTACGCAGAAGAAAATTCAGATTTTTACATCATTGTTTGTTTGTTTTGTTTGCTGTTTGTGGGGCCTCAGTGCTAAACTATAGTCAGGATACAGTCGTCAATAATTTATGACGCAGTCTGTACTTGTGTGGTTATTTTTGCATAGATAATTTGCTAGCCAAAGTGTATTAATTTATATTCGAAGTAATTCGCGGCATGAATTCGATCATTCGACTACCCTACACTCCCAGGGTGAGACCAATCACTTTAATTTTTTATTACACAGAAACTGATATTGACAGGTGTGACGCGGGCGCGGTTCATACCAGAATTGGTGCAAAAAATATGCATGAACAGACATGAGCCGACTTTTCGGACGGCTTGTTATCCCAAGGCCACACCACAGAGCTTTGAATATGCAAGAGAAGAAACTCCACGAGACTTTTGCAAATAACTACCTAGTACACGTCAAATGAGTACATTGACCTACAAATCAGTTTATAGTTGTCCTTTTATGAAATATATATCAGCATTGCAATAACAAGCAATTGATGCTAAATTAAGTGTATAAATAAACAAAGCAATCAAAATTAATTAAAATTACTCGGCTGCACGTCGCCTAAGTACACTGACCTGCAAGTCAATTCACAGTCTCCCCATATGCAATTTATCTAAATTTAGCCATTGCAATTTCGTTTCACAGCGAGCACGACGTCATCTATCGCAATTATTTGGCCCTTCTGTGAGGGAGCCGCGCGCTGGGCCGCAATTTTTCACTCATGCTCGCTGGCGCCCGCAATTTGGCGGAAATTTTGTCATTATCTTCATTTTGCTTGGCTTTTCTACCTACAAAAAAATTGCACCGCAGTGGTGCGCTATCTAGCTACTCCCATTCAGCATAAATTACAAGCCAACAAACTGTTCCATTTTATCTACAATATAATAAAGGCCGATGTGTATTTATCTGTTTGTTTGTTTATTTATCTGTGAGGCTTTAACAAAACAGATCGGCAAAAATTAGCCCAGGTTAGAGGTTGTACTCATCTTGTCGAGCTTCATTGACAACTGATTGGTAGAAAATTGATGAGGTTGCTGTTGATGGCAAACCTACCTTAATCAGCGACAGTTAAAATTAAAATAATGGAGATATCTAGAGCTTCTTCAAGCGCTGTCATGGAGTCTGATTTGTACGAGTATTACCTCCTAAATATATCGAATCTATTGGCAAGATTTAGAAAGACCTTATATTGGAATGCACTTCTCTTGCATTGCCGAAGTTGAAATCAAAGCACTGATCATGAATACAGCTGAAGCTTCCATTGGCACTCTCATGCGACTTAAATTTTAGTTTCTTCCCACAGATGACTTCGTTGCATCAGCTATTCTTCAAACTTTGATGCATGTATGTATGTAAAAAATGCAAATACCACAATAATCCTGGATTCCGCCGTTAGCATATTCTATTGTCGACTTGAGCTATGTAAAGGAATATTATGCAAATACTTTTCTCGTTATATCATGCACACAGCACTCTACTTTGTTAGTCTATAGTGCGCTTACGATGATTGTAATTGTGTAGCCCTACTTGTGTGGGATTAATAGTGAGGGTATTTTCGAAAGACTTATCGTTGGTGTCATCCAGGTGACTATTGCAGTTTCATAGGAACACTTTGTACGTGTTTAATTCATAGACGTTTGACGGATTTTAAGTTGTGCTTGTAATCTGGCAAACAATGGAGGAAAAGGGTGCGGTATCTTAGAATTGCAAGCAGGAAATAACCAGTACTGTAATCATATACTGCGATAATTTGCAGAATGT
>LQNS02001155.1:246453-257320 GCA_001587735.2 Parhyale hawaiensis
TTCACTTGTTGCAAGTTAGGATAAATTTTTGATAGCCCACGTGTGAGTATTCAATAGGTGACGTGAGACCTTCGGACAGTGCAGTGATCCATGTAATCATGGAGTGCTTAGTTTACAAATAAAGTGATGTCATGTTGTAAAAACATTTATTTAGTTCTACTGGTTCCATTTTAGACAAAAATTTTGTTAATGTACAGTGCCCCACAAGCGATTGGTTCGCTTTTAGCGGGGCACGTTCTCAGGTTTTAGTACTAAACATAAGTGCTTTAGAATGTTTGTAACTTTTTTTTTAGAACAATTAAGGTGTTGAAGGTATGTTATTCATCGGTAAATATTGCGAAGTCTACCATACTGATGTGCTAGCCTTCAAATCTCGACAGGTCGTAAACTGTCGCCCTCGACACAAGCGGGTGTCTGTACAACGTGCAGTCATTGGAGTCAACGCAACGGACTATAGATAGGTTGATAGATTTATTACACACAGACAAACATTACAATAAGGAAAACTTTCTGAGTTCAATATACGTACAGTAATATATCTGCATAACCAATAGAAAAGTTGATGAAATTTTTGGCCAACAAGTAGTAATTAGACTAATACAATTGTATAAAATAATCTTTAAGCCGCTTTTTAAAGGCGTCATTAGATATAGGATCTAATAGGTGTGTTGGAATTCGATTAGCAAGTGATACTGTTTGGAAAATAGTTGAACGTTTCTCTACATCAACACGCACATTTGGAAGGTTGAGAATGGAGCATCTGTTCTCGTACTTTTGATGGGGTATGAGTGACCCGTAATATTGTTGAAAGACAAGTGGATGGTTATGTATGAGTGAACGGAAAAACGTAAGAAGCGAATAGTTATACACATCTTGAAATTGCAACATTAGTAAATCGCAGTACGTATCACTACGATTTATTAACGGTATATTATTTCGATCTCGTCTTACGCGAAGTATTCGTCTCAGTATATTATTTTGCAAAACTTCTAGTTTACGAATAAAACAAGAAGGGGCTGCACCCCAGATGATAATATTTTGAATTAATGAAAAAAACGCTATTGAATAATAAACTTGTTTCAACGAATCCCGATCGCCATAATTAGTTAAAAATTGACGAAACTTTTTCTGAATTGAAGATGCCATTCATACTTTTGGAAAATTGGTATCATAGTTACACCTTCCTATGATATAACCTATCTAAGTTTTTCAAAATCTTAAGAGTCAAATTTACTAACTTCGAGCCTCCTACCTGATGAGTTGATGAACAACGAAACGCGCGTCGTGGGTGACAAAACGTTTTCAACTGCTTCTCATCTAAGT
This sequence comes from Parhyale hawaiensis, assembly GCA_001587735.2. Classification (NCBI taxonomy): domain Eukaryota; kingdom Metazoa; phylum Arthropoda; class Malacostraca; order Amphipoda; family Hyalidae; genus Parhyale; species Parhyale hawaiensis. The sequence continues at coordinate 247,777 of LQNS02001155.1, forward strand.
CTAGAATTTATTTTTACTACCTTATTAGTGGCATCATTTTATTTTTACCCTAAATGCTCGTATTGTAAGTACTGTACTTTGCTTGTTCGATCATCAGCCACATTCTCTACAGAGAACCGCACAGGCATCTTCGATCCGCTACTTTGAACCGTAATCCGATTGAGTGTCAAAACGTTTGCAAGATAATGAAAAAAATTTTCAAAATTGAAATCGTCTTCTGCATTATAGGACGTCCTCGACTGGAATACAAAATTAAACCTTTGAGACTTCACTTGTCTGAAACTACAGACAGAAGCTTTGGCATCTTTGAATCGCGTTGCAATTGTTAAAAGCAACCCAATCACGTACGGTGAGCCTGCTCAAATCTCCATCTCACGGAGCAAGACTGAGTTTCTATAAGTCTCAAGGGTAACCGATTGAGGGTCAACGCCTGAAATTTAATTGAGCAGGTCGAAGCCAGCGCGCCTGCCTGAAGTTTCGAAGCCGTCAAGCTTCGAAGACATAATTTTGGAGCCCATCCATCATCAACCTCCCCACTGCAATCATTATACGCACTCTTATTTTGTCATGGAATAGAACTGTAGCTTCTAGTATATGTACTCCATTCAGAGTATATAAGATTAGATTAGATAGGCGGCAGCAGATAAACCAGGAGTCCCATTCATAAAGAGACACCGGAACAAACGCCCCGGCCTTCTATGAGCTATTGCCATTATGTTAGTAGGATGTAGAGGACTGGGGAAACGAGAGGAGAAAAAAGAAAGACGAAAGAAAAATAGAAAGAAAAAAGAAGGGGGAGAAGAATCTCCGCCAAAGAGATGATCATGAATGCACGCAAGCATGATCAATAGCCGCTGATATGCGGAGCTTAAATATATAGATGGAGCGGAAGTGAGATGAAATCGGTTAAGATGGCCTGGGAAGCTTTGGCCGTTGCGAGCTTGCGACTCGTGGAGGAGTTCTTAGCTGTAGAGGATGTCTCTCCCAATGTATGTCAAGACGATTTTTAAGCGAGTTGGCCGACTCCGCGCCAACAACGTCAGAAGGGAGTCTATTCTAATCTTGACTGTGAAATAGGGAAAGAACTGCTGACATAAGGTTGTTCTTCAAGCTTTATGCTTGAGTTTTTAACCGTTGTTTCGCAAGCGATCATTAAGGTCTATGTAGTTACGTCGTTGAAGCCATTCAAGTGCTTGCATGTTCTATTAGTTGCCCCCTGAGTCGTCTTTGCTCGAGAGAGATCAGACCCAGTTCTGTCAGGCGACGTTCATACGACTTGTTTCTCAGCTAAGGTATCAATTTCGTTGCTCTGCGTTGGACTCTTTCCATGTTATCGATATCTTTACAGAGATGTGGCGACAGAATTGAACAGCAAATTCTAAGTGTGGCCTCACTAATGCCTTGTACAAGGGAACGATGATGTCCTTGAACTTGTATTCAAAGTTTCTGGTGATGATTCCGAGTACTCTGCTTGCCATTTTCACACTCTTGTCAACTTGCTGACTGTGCTCTAGTTGGTTTGTGATTGTTATGCCCAAGTCACGTTGTTGAGTGACAGGAGCCAATGCCGTCCCATTCATTTTCAATGGGGTGGAAGGGTTCACCAGCCCGGTGTGCATTACTGAGCATTTGTCAACATTCAAGTTCATCTGCCACGTTGTGCTCCATTACATGAGGTGGTCAAGGTCTTGTTGGAGCTCGGCTCTTTTCGTGGCAGGATTACATAGTTTAGTATCATCCGCAAGTTTACTGATTTTACTACGAATGTTACGATAGAGTAGTGAGAGCGCTTTATATATCTATTAATATTTATTTTGAACATGACCTATTACACCAATTACCTACATCATACATTGAAGTCTGACTGATGATAAAATTTACATTTCATTACCTAACCCGTTAACAAGTAGCCTCCTACTTCACCAGCACGTAAATCTAAAATCAGTTAGACCTTGCCCGCAAGGTTCCACTTCTGTTTGTCACAAGAAAAGCAATGTTTCTACGTAGAGTTTCGGCAGCTACTGCCGCCGTGTGTCTTCTCCAATTATTGCTTCTGGAGCAAGCTGTAGACCGGAAACCCTGCTTATTTACTTATCTTATTTTTCGATGGAGAAACAAGACGAGGCCATGTTTGTTCTATTTTACGGTCCCAGTGTTGTATATTCTAAGCAAGTAACTGCACCCGGCCGCTTATGAATATTTACCTCAGCAATAAGATTATATTTTTGTCCAGGTATGTTTACTCTTTGTTATTTTGTCTGTTAGTAACGTAACTCACATTTAAAGTTACGGACAGACCTTCATGAAATAAACAGAAAGTGCGAGGATAACGCGAGGAGTAGAAAATTGAATTTCGGCCATAATCCGTGTGTCTGTCTACCATTTTCTACCTTGCTATTCCGTTGCTTGGCAGAGGATTGTGCTCTCAGGATGTAGCTCTACTTTGCTTATTTCATGAAAACTGATATTTTATAATTTCTAACTGTACCTCATATATTCCTCAGTTATAGTTCAATTGAGCCCCAAATTGGGCAATTTCAGGCCAACAGCCGATACTATCCTACTCATATGCTTTCTTCCATAGACAACTACTTTTGTCTAAGCATTCACAAAGACAACCTGATGCGAGACTCGGACGTCATTTATGTTACCGTATCTATGCTACCGAGTTGAAATATCTATCGAAAAAACACGAGAGCTGAACTTTCTTGCAGTTAGTTGGGTGTGCAAATGCATATGTTGCCCCGGCATAATACTGAGCGACGTGTTTTCCCAAACTCAGCCTGCAGTGCCGTGCACTGGCGCGACTGCCTGCTTGGATGCTCTTGTGCTGCACACAGATTGCAGTATCCGTGCTGCTCCAGCACACCAATGCAAGTATTATCCGTCAGGGCACAGAGAAGCGTGCTATTTATGTGAGAATATTTATTTCCAGTGAAAACTTTCCGCTTGGGTTAAAACTCTACTAAGGGTATTACGTATCATCATTTCATAAGCTTATATCTTATACGTATATAATGGAAATTTGATAAACATATATGCAGCACATGCATGCTGTTCAGTTTCATTTACGAATGAGTCCCAACAGAATACTATAGGCCTTTATCTTACCCCATACAGCAGTTGGTTGTTTTTTCTACCCCAATTCCATCAAGAATCCACTCCATTTCAGTCATGCCCTCGTTTTCTACCCGTGCCTCTCGTACTTCCTCCCAGTTAATACTACCCCCTCTTCACCCTCCTCCTCAGCGCTCGTTTTCTACACCCACCCCCATGACGTCAAGGGGAGACTGTAAAGAAAGACAAGCGGAAAGACAAATTTCTCTCTCACCTCTCAAATTCGCGGGAGCGGCGAGTCCATAAATAGATTCCCATTGGCCAGCCGGAAATTGCCTGGAATTTGGGCAATTTCATTTCTTTGTATCTAGTGAATAGTGAATGAATATACGATTACGAGTTTATGCTACGGTTCTACTACCTGCCTGTTGTTGTTTGTTTAGTAGTGACAATAATAGATATTGATAAATGTAATATTACTGTTCACTGTCCAACATTGCCCATTACTATAGCCTATAAAACCATTGAAAATTGACAAATGGTAGTGTATAGTGATTTCAAAATAACGTTTAAGAAATCTTTAGTACTGTTCTCGTGTTTAAGCATGAACAAGCGATTATTAGTACATTACTCGAGATCACAGAAAAGCTCTGTGTGCAGATCGTTTGAAGCTGCCAATACCCGCACCAGCAAAGACAGACCCATCAAGACCTCAGGTTATGATTTTTCCATTCAGGATGCACTCCAGCAGGAGCCGTAGTGGTCGCAGCTTGATTAGAAATGTCCAAAGGACATAAGCTCAGCCAATTTCACCCCGATATTACATGGGCACGTAGCCATCATCCTTACTTGGCGGCCTAACTCGATCGCTGCAAAAATCAGTTGCTTTTGACCATCTATAAATTTTATGAAAATACTACATCGAAAAAATCTTGGGAATGCGTGATACCGTACCCCAGGTATGATCATGTTAGAGCAGCATTATTGGTTTTATTATTTCAGTATTATTATTATTCATAATATTATCATCATTCCTGATTATGTATTCATTATGCTATCATTATATAATAATTACTATGCTGGTATAATAATAAGATCCAACGTGTTTTTACCTACAATAGCGAAGCAAAAGCGAGGATGTACAGGCATCAGTGCCGTGTGTATCGCACTTTGGCCCCTGCGCTCAGTTGATTTAGAATGATGAGCGAACTTAAGCGATTCTGCGGGCTGTGGGCACCCGCGAAAATACTGATTTGTATTTAAATTAGATAGCTGCTAGCACACGGACCAACAGGCCTAAGCCTAGAGAGACACCGGGACTCACGCCCCGGTCCTCTATGAGCTATTGCTAGTATATCAGAATCATTTAGATACCTGAGGAGGAAAGAAAGCAGAGGAGAATAAATTCAGTATGGAGTTGATCGTGTAAGCGCTATTAATTAATGCAGATCCGAAGCTCTCGGAGACGTTAAGTTAGATGAGGGGCGAAAGATAATGGATTACGGTGGCCTTCGAAGCATTGGCTGTTAAGAGTTTGAGAATCCTGGAGGAGGAGTTCTTAGCTGTGGAGGGTGTTCCTCCTAATGTTTATCAAGAGTAGATTAAATGCATCCACCGTCTCTGCACCGACAACTGCAGAGGGGAGCCCATTCTAACTGTTTACCATGCAATACGGGGAAGAACTGCTGACTTAGAGAAGTTCTTTGATCCTTATATATGAATTTCTGGGCGTTGTTCGCAAGCGTTTATTAAAGTCTCTGTCAAAACGTCCCGTTGTAGGCACGTCAATTAAGATATTTAGGTACTTGCAACAAGGTTAAGCGTCAGCCCTTAATTAATGTCCAACTCTTTCATATTTAATTTTAAAGTTATTTAACTGAGAGCCTTCTACAGAAAGTTCCTCCTTGTTTAAAGAAATGATACTGCAATTTCATGAATATCTATATGCTTACTAGTGGACCCTTGCGTGAAAAAAAATCACTCAATAATCGATATATTTGCTTTCTTCTCTGACTTACTACTTCCACCTCTTCCCGCTTACATTTATTAGCAGCTCTTGTTTCTTTCTGTAATCTTTCTGCTTAAAGTCTTTCTTGTCACTGTGTTGCATTGGCGCTTCGTGAATAGCACGTCTTCGTTCTTGAGACTATAGTAGTCTCGTTCTTTTTTACGTTCCCTATCCTCTTTTTTTTAATTAAACGTGAGACTTCCAAAGTAAAATGCTGTGTAAAAGAAAACACTGCAATAAACTTGAATGCCACTTCAATCTTCTTATCGGCAATGTGAGTGCACCGTATCCTTGATACTGCCTTCTGTACTCAAATATCTACTTCACTGAAATGCTGAAATTTTGGTCTTTGAAGCAAAATCGCTCTCTGAGAGAAAGACAGTAAACTAGAAAAATTAATGGTTTACTGCCTGCGAAATAACCGTCTACTGCCAGTCGTGAGTGCTCCGTTGATCATCTGCCGAATTGATTCGTCATGACCTGAGAGCAAAAAGTTTTGGGATCGGACTCCAGAAGCAGCATATTTATTGTTCCGATTTTTCCAAAAAGTGTTTCAAGAAAGAAGTGCATTCTGAAAAAAGGTTTCACCATCTGATGCAACCTGGTGATTGATCTCTACGACAACGTAACTCAATTACGAAATCTACCATAATGCCTTTATCGGCTGGTTCCTTAAGAGCGGGCACAAAATAAGTAAATAAATACACGAAGCGTTTTATTATATAAGGACTAGAGTGCCGTGCTGCCAAAAATGGCAGCGAAGAATTCGAGACGATTCATCTTCATTCAATATGCCTTTGTCACTAATATGCTTTTGAAGAATACGCTACAACAGCCGTCTCAAATTGTAATAGGAGATAAGTGCCTTTTCTTTCAATTCGTGTAAGAAGCACAATCATCTCCACCCATGGATTACAGGCCCAAAAAGTCTTACTTTAGCAATCATCAAATCCTCAGTACGTGAATTTAAATTAATTACCCGCCACGTATCCGCGATACCGAACCAGTCTTCAGTACGTCGAAGATTTTGTGATGATATGAAATTTACTTCGTCAAAAGGAAAACAGCAAGGTGAAAGAAATAATGTCTGCCCTTCGTTGATTAGCTTCTGGATCTTTACGTGATAAACTGGGAATAAATATAAGACTGCATGGCCGCGCTAAGAGAAGATGTAGAAATATCTCTATTTTTTCGATTCTAAAAGGTATTTCAAGCAAGAAGTAGATTGAGGGAAAGAATTAAGGAGCCAACTTTTGCCATCTCCGTCAATCTGGTCATCGATCTCCCTGGAAGGGCAGTTTAACTAAAAAATCTACAACGTAGCCCATTTCTCGCCCATCTACTTTGTTAAGAGGGGGACACGAAACATACAAATATATAAACTTATCAGTACTATATAATAATTCACGTCGTATTTTTATTTGTTTATTTATACATTTATAGCTTTCCTGTCATGCTCTATGGGAATAAGATAGGAGAAAATTCAGATTTCAAAATGCGCAAAATAAGTGGGGTACCTTGCAATATTTTTCTTCGGCGAAAAAAAAAAGTTGGGTACCTTGCAATCTTTTTCTTCAGTATTAGATAGGGGCAAAATAGAACTAGTAAGATAGGAGAAAATTCAGATTTCAAAAGGCGAAAAGAAAAGTTGGGTACTTTGGAATGTTTTTCTTCAGTATTAGATAGGGGAAAAATGAGGAAGCCCAAAAGATGGCGGGGGTTTTGGTGAAGTGTTAATTTTTTGCCGTCATTTATAATGACGGCACGGGCCACTGGTAAATATATAAACAAATAAACACACGACGGTGTTTATTATATTGTTTGATAAAACTCTGATAGCCTTGATTGCTTGTGTAGCACCGTACACACAATACATATCTTCGCTAGCTATTACAATAGGGAATAAACTGAAACGAGCTTGGAGAGTTTAGCATTGTAATGCTTCATTTTGATATGTCAATTCATCATTAATATGGAAAAGCTCTGTGACCACTGCATCCTGGATACGGCTCGGCAAAGCTTTAATTTCAGAAAAATATTCGTCTCACTGTATTTCTGTGCTTGAAAATTCTGACATAACTTTTTACAAGTCCACGAGTCAAGCAAAAGAAAATAGAAAACCCAGGCTATGATTATCACCGTGAACCAAATGAAAGAGGTGATGAAACTAATGATGTTTTCATTCTGTGTATATCTATCCATAATTGTATAGCTGTATGCCTTTCCCCCAAAAACTGTTTGATGTAATTGACCTATCATCACAATCTCTTGCAGGCAGCCATTTGAGTTGACCTAGATGTGGAAAATTCCAACGCTACTTATTGAGGACTTTCAGTCCCCCCCCCCCTTTCCCTCCCCCAATTCTTGTTGCAGCCAAATTTGAATCCTGATAGCTCTACTAACTGCTGGTTTCCAGGATACAGTCAGCACTGAGCATTTCCGGTATACTCTATTGATTGTACTATATTTTCAAATCTGATGTTCGTGCTTTTACTTGTAGGAGGGAAATTTTGCTCTCGCAAAGGTCTGACGGCACATCTTTCGTTATTTGTTTTCATGGAAGATCAAGCCTACACGTATATGACATATTTTGCAGCAAGACCGTTACCACATGCAAGAACGACGATAAAAAGCTTCATTACAAACTTATTGCCGTGATTGGTGTACTCTAGTTCATAACGTATTCGCCAAATTTACATTTATATTAAGAGAAGATATCCATACAAGACAAGTTTGCAACTGCTTTAAGGAGAAAATAAAGTGAATCAGCGGAGCTATCGCTATCTTGATTTCACCTTATGAACAGTACGAATAAGTATGACCTACACGGAAAGTTTGTCCAAATCTAAACCGTCATGAAGAACCTATCAGGAAACTATTCTTTGGGTTTTTATGTGCCCTACCCTTGAACTTGCCGTCAATTTTGACGGCCTCGTACGCTAACACGGAAAATTTCATTCGATAAAATTTTGAAAGTTCCCGAGTTTCCCCAGCTACAAAGGCCCCACTGCCACTCAACCCACTCAAGACTCGCTCCTGAGACTGGGCTGCCTAGAATTTTTATTTATTCATATTTTGTTAGGCTCAGGTAAAAATGTGAACATTTGTATAGCGATAATTTGGTGGTAAGCAGAGTGGCACGGGATTTTTTTGGAGTGAATATTTGAATATGCTGAGACGGTGAGGGACCCTGTCGTGACCGATAGGAAAATATGGTGAAAAAGTTAAAAACTACACGAGTACTAGTAATCATATAATTAAATGCACTAATATTTTTAATAGAAGTAAATTTATTACTGACACGATGATAACAAGATTAATCATGCGGAACTTAGCAGCAGTGAAAAGGTGATCAAATTGACGTAACTAATATGAAAAATAAAATATGGTGAATCTAATGATGGCAATATCAGCGAACGTGCTAATAGGTTGAAAGTAATATTGATAGTGGGAGAGAAAAGGATTACACTGACAATGATATTGAAACTATTAAATGTTAGCAATTAAACTATATCATACGTCATTTCTGGTAGTGACATTAACAATGTCACTGGTTTTTTTAATATTGAAAATAATGGCAATAATATTGGTTATGAGAGCCATATAGCCAAAGCAATAATAGTGAGAAAAAGTGAAAATATTAGTTTTATCATTCCTATTGAGGTTAACTCTAGCAATATCAGTTATGAATGCAATAGTGAGATTAAGATAGCATTTGACCCCCAGAGTACTACTGATACTATTAAAAATAAGAGTAACAATAGCAAGTTTGACAATGAAGTAGCAATGATAGTTTATTTAGTGAGGTCTAACGTAATGTTAATAATAATTACAGTCGATAAATCATTGTTAGGATAAATACAAAATGCATTAGTTACAGTTACTGTGGAACCATCAAAAGTGTCATATGACAATCATCGCTTTGTATCATTGTTATCTGATCTAAATGACACTACCATTACCATTACCATTACCGTTACAAGATAAATTCGATAGAACCGTACACGTCTACTAGGAAACTCGCTAGCACTGGCTCGTGCTGCAGTGTAGGGCTGCAGTCGACCACGACAGCTGCATCCCGACAACAGATTATGAGTGATAGAACTGCTGGCGCTGCATGTCTGAACCCCAAAACTCTTCCCGGCTAGAAATAGAATGTCCGACTTTATAACAGCGAGCAAGGTAACACCTCTAATCAATAATAATTTGATAGTCATGCTAATATGTACGGCAAAAATTACAATCATTGTACTGTCATTGAAGACTTTCACCGCTTTGCATCAATGGAGAACCTTTTTTAAACGCCATACGTACCTAACTTCCCTTTACCGAGTTTTACTGGCGTGAGACGCGGCCAGTAATACACTTCCAGGATAATTACCCAGATCATCAGAGGATAGTCTGTTTTGATAGCTGGTCTGGCGCGTCTCTATAAAGTAAATGTAAGAGAGAGGACTGGGTTTGCTGCAGAATATCCAA
>LQNS02001155.1:270561-299285 GCA_001587735.2 Parhyale hawaiensis
ATGATATGCAAAGCGCCACCCCTCTCTTTGTCACCGGTTGTTCTTAGGTAGGTTTTTAATTCAGTTTATTTTGTTCACCTTTGTTGTAAACTTTCTAGTTAAATGTGATTCTTTATTCATTTCAGAATTGCCGATGATGGGCCGATTGCGTCCGAAACGTTCATTTTAATAATTGCGTACTATTTGAATTTTAGTAAATTTTTAGGAAGATACCTACTTTTATATCCTATCTAGCTTTATTGTGTTTAAATCTTGTTTATTTCATTATAAACAAAGCTTTTACGAACTTCGGATGGCAAATTCTTAAAACAGGTCAGGACTTTTGCAAAGCCCGATAGAACCTTCTTCATGCTTTAAAAACAGTCATGTTATCCATTCCATGCTATACTAACGCCTATGGAGTGACAGCAAAGATGTATAGTTTTCCGCGTGTCTGTGTGTGTCTGTCCGTCCAGAAGAAGGTGGGTCTCTTGTTGCATTTCGTCTTGTTCGCAGATATCTGGCAAGTTATTAATCCATCATAATATTCCAGTCAAAATCATTGGATTATTAGCCGTTCCCAGTCCGGAATGGTTATCCGCAGGGTGGAAGATCCTGACCTATTTAGAACATCGGTTATAGATTAATGAAACCAAGAAATATCATTTTAACGGTATAACAACGAACAAAAGCCTCACTATGGCAATATACTGCACTGCCTAAATCTTCAACGACTGTGTTTTCACTTTATACCTGAAAGAGGATTTCAGGTCTAAACAATGACTTCCAGACCCATAATCATACTAGAGTTTTTGCTAATTCAAGCCGTTAAGAGATGTTAGTAAAATTATGAAGGAGTGGAGTAGCTTCGTGGCTGAGTCCAGTGTTTCTCCGACTGATACTTTCACTGAGTCCAATCTTCAACAGAAATGCTGTCTCGAAACTAAGAAACTTTTAACATCACGGGTACCTAAGTTTAATGTTTCAGCAGTTTCAGTTTTTAAAGATTAGTTGAATTGTAAACAAAGGCTGGCCTTATGTTTATATCCAATATTTTACTAATTCAAACTCTTAACCGTTTGGATTGTTAACAAAATACAACACCTGATCCACGTCTAAGTTTTTGACATATAGCAAGTTCCTTAGGTTTGTTCGAAATTTAAACATACACACAACTTCAATGATGCATTGGCATCCTCGACACCGTTTATTCAAGTCCTTGGAAAATGGTTCAATTGTCGTAAAAGACGTCTGTGCATTGCAGCACCTAACATTAACTAAGCTAAGTCCTTAAAGGTTAGCAGGGAACCAACAAAGACCGAATACCTCTGATAAGCACCGCATTCCGTTCTTCGAACCCCTGAATGGTTAGTCGACAAAGACCTCCAAAAAAATTCTATACTCGAACATTTGGTGAATTCAAGCCCCTAAGGGTTAGCATGAAAGTCGAATAATACAGAATTACAATACCATACCTGAACATTTAAGTCTTTCAAACCTTTAAAGGTTAGTAGGAGAGTCAACTTAGACTAAAAACAAAGCTATACCTGAGCATTTGATTCATTCAAGCCCTTAAAGGTTAGCTGGAGTGTAAACAAAGGCTGGGCCGCGCCAGCTGGGACGGGCTGGAGTGCATGCAAGCAGGTTAGGGTGAGGGGTAGCACCAACACTCTCGAGGACCTCTCCCCTCGCCTGAGGTAACACACAGGATCCTGTGTCCCCACTACGCCCGTCAGTCTGGTGCTGACGCTGTCGTGCTGCGCTGGTCCTACGCTCAGCCTCTGCGTCTGTGTCGCGCTCTCACTCGGGCGCACTAGCTCTCTCTCTCCTGCCCTAAGTGCCGTGCCTATATGGGGCGTTCCAAGGTATCCTGGATACGCTTCGTTGAGCCCATATATAGCGAGGTGGTGCCAGAGAAACGAGCCTTGGTTACGCCACCAGCCAAATGCATTTGTGTGTTACTTTGAGGGGTTCTAAGAGGGATGTGTTTCTGGATTGTTACAATGAACATACTAGCCAAATGCGTTTGTGTGTTACCGTGAGGGGTTTTGAAAGGGATGTGTTTCTGTGTTGTTACAATGAACACACCAGCCAAATGCGTTTATGTGTTACTTTGAGTGGTCCTAAAAGGGATGTGTTTCTGCATTGTTACAACAAACCATTAGGACGCACACAGCCAAATACACTTATGAGTTTCTTTGAGTGGTTTTTAGAGGGATATTTTTCGCATTGTTAGAAGGAACCATCGTAACGCAACCACTGAAATATTAGTGCGTCATGGGGGTGGTAGTGAAAGCAATACTTTCGTATATTATTCTGAAGAGTTGTCAAGGGGATGTTTTAAAATTGTATTTTTGTAAAAAAAAGTGAAGTATCGTAGCTCAACGTAGAGCATTTGTGACGCAGCCAGAGAAATATGTTTATTTCGTGAATTATATTTGATATTCCGAGAGGAAGGTTGATAACATTCCCAAAACGAGCATGTGTGACAAATCTAGTGATATTTATTTTAACGTTACAAGTATTAGGTGGTTTTCAGAGCACTACTTAAGTACGATCATTGATTGAAGTCTTTTCTCTGACGGGACTAGTAAAGTTTATTTATAGTTCTGAGTAGTATTCCGAGAACATTTCTAATATCGAACAAGCTTATATGATGTGACCCGTGATAATAGCTATATGCGTGATTTTGGGTGATCGTGAAAGCATTAGTTCTAATTTTGCCAGAATGAATTTTTCCCACACAACCAGTGATATTTACGTTATATTAATTGGTATTCTGCAGTTTTTGCGATATAAGATGCTTAAGGTTTTGTAAGTGAAGGGAAATTTTTTTATTGCTAAGGAAGTTTCATATCTGTAATATCTGAGTACTGTTTTGTACTACAGTAGGTACGGTATACTGGTACTAAGTAATAGGTGAGGATTTGGAGCATAGGTACCGTACTAGTTTTTGTGACTCAAGTGATATGGTTCGTGCATTTTAGAAATTTATTGTTTTACAGGTCATGTATATACTTTCGAGTTACGAAGACATGTTAGTCAACATCTGGAGCAATTATTCTTAACTGAATTTTTATTGTGTGGCAATTGAGTAGCTTGAGGATTAACGTAACAAAGCCGTTTTTTTTATTCTGAATGAATTCCAATTGACTTTATTCTTGCCTTGAAGCACCAGCGAAAATGCAGTTTCGCTGCAAGTATCTTCTTTAGAACAAATTTAGTGTTCAACGAGCGGGAAAGAACAACTGAATTTGGCACCTCACGCATTATATTTTGAACAGAATACTTCAATGTAACACTTTAGTGCTGTTAAAAAAAACGTTTTGTGCGTGTTTGTCTCATCGAGAACGAGTTTTACTCTCGTAAGTTGTACCAGAATAGCTCTGGTATTGAATGAGAGGATTAGTGAATCGCTATAGCATAGCAAATAAACTATAATTTCTTAACTAGCAACGCTAGCAAGATGCTTTAGGGATTAAATAAGAGATTTATGGAATGTTTGCGGCGTAGCAAAGGAACTTTAGCTACCTAATAAATTCTCTAATAAAGCTTTTGAAAAAAGTGGAATATTTTAACTTTTAGGATCGTGGGAGAGGTTTTTACTAATCTTAAGAGTAAAACAAACGAAGACGTTTTACTCAAACAGTGATACTTATCTTGTTATTCTGTTGAGTAATGAAAGCAAGTTTTCGTGAACTATGGTACGGTTCGCATTTTGTTACGCAACGAGAGACATCTATTGCTGTTTGCTGCTTTTAGACGATTTTTTTTCACTTTAACAAAGGAGTTTTTATGTTCGACGAGCAGAGGCATGTTATTTTAAGTTTTTAATGTAATTTTTTGTATGAAAAATGGCGCAAGCCATGAGAATTTGAATTGAAACAAATGAGGATCTGCAACGCAACTGCAGTGTTATTTTGTATACGCTATTTTCTATTGCTTTAATAAAAATTTTATTGGTAGTGTTGAATGATTCGTGAGGGCTCGACGCTCAACGAAAAAAAAAATTGCTCCCCTAAAAGCACGGCTTAATTTGTGCTATACCTTGTATTCTACATTGGAAATTCTATGTCTCCATTTAAAGGACCAACTTTGTTAACTTTTACGCCAGCAATATTATTTCGTTCAAAAGCGTTTCAAAAGTATCGATAGTTAGCTTTGAAGTAGATCGGCCAACCTCCGTTGCAGAAGCAGCAATATTTCTATAATATTTTGCGTAACTCTGCGTCTGTAATACAGAGCTGGTGGAAATTAATTGCTTTGAATAAATTGAACGAAAAATACATGTTTTGGAAGAAGCAAGGGCGGCTCTACATTACAAGTTAGTCGAGCTCTAGAGTTTCATACCAGGATGTTTGTGCTCTCTTATGAACTAGAGGTTTGGTAGACTATTAAATGAAATGAGGCAAGGGGCTACACAGCTTCATAGTAGGATGTTTGTGCTCCCTATGAACTAGAGGTTTGGTATACTATTCATTAACTTAATGCTTTGTATCAGTATGAAGAAAGAATTAGAGAAAAAGATATGTTTGCTGGCTATTGCCCGATAATAGTGAGTGAAATTAGGAAATACTGCAGCAATGCGTCGCAATTTAGTATTATAATCCTTGATGGACTAGAAGACTGGTACATTACTATTTGTGTTAAATGCGAGTAGCTCGATGTAACTGTGTTGTTTTTAATACTTGCGTTTCTAAGTGACTAATCCAAAACTTCTCATGCAAGTTTCGGAAAGTCTAGCCATGAAGGTTCAATTTGGTACCTAATCGAGCTGGCTCCTGATCACGTTATAATTCTGCTCTTTCCTCTCTAAGTTTCTTCGTGCCATCTTTCCTCCTTCGCGTCTTCATTTCGTCGTTCATTCCTTAAGGCCCTATTACACGGGCGGACATTGCCCGGCAAACACGAGGTTTAGAGATACGTACGCGGCTGCCAGAGGTTTTTTCACTGCGTAAACTTTGCCTCCAGGACAGTGGGTACCGTGAGGAGAACAACCAAGTTTCTTGTGTTTAAGCCTTTCACATTTTGCTAAATTGTTGTAAACTAGTTGTAGCAGCAATGGCACTCCAACTCTAACAGATTTTGCTCACTGTGTAATCTTACTCAAATGACAAGTATGTTACATAGAGCTGCCCGACCGACGTGACCTTGACATTCCACTGTCTCGTGTAACAGCACCTCATTGTTCGGCGGGCATGTTCCGCGAGATTCTGCCAGCTGTTCTTCGAACATTGCCCGCCCGTGTAATTGGGCCTTATGTTAGTACGAGCAAAGAACTTGGAATACTACAGGAGCAGAAACTCCTGGACGGCGAATATGGCCATCGCTTAGCTTAGCTTGCAAGATCGACATCAGGGTCGCTAGTGTCGCTGTTAAGAAAAAGGTGAACTAGAGAGCACTCTGAGAGCGCATGTCTCCGACAAGCAAGGCATCGGTAATGAAAAATTTAAATTTTCACTCAAACCATGATTTTTTTTGTATCAACACTAAAATCTAATCATTTGTGTCTCATGATGGTATTAACAGCTTCTGCAATTTTCTCCAAGATCCGTTCATAACTTTTTGAGTTATGCCGCTATAGTCAAACCACACATTGTAAGGAGTCCGATGGGCGCGGCTAAGAACGCAAAGCAACTTTACCAAATCTCCCTTAAGCGCGAGGTATAACTTGTCTCAATCGATAAAAGTATATTTATATTCGAATACTCAACGTGCTTTAATTAATAGATTAAATTTTGGCCCTGCTACGTTCAATTCAGTCCTCCCCCCCCCCTCAAAAAGACTATTTACGCTGGTTTAACTATAACAAACATTATGACGAACATAAGTCAAACACACAAACGGACCAGCCGACCTGCATCATAATTTAACCATTTATATTTTTTAAGATTACTAAAACTGCTGTAAATTTGATAAAGATGCATTCAGAACTTTTTGAGTTACTGGGCTACCAAGCTCAAAATTAAGCATCGCAACAAACAAACGAACGAACAAACAGATCATCACAAAAATTTGACCATTTACTCTTCGTAACATACCTACCAACTTAGGTAAATTTCATGAATTTCCGTCCATAACTTTTTAAGTTATGGTACTGAGAAAAAATAGGCAGACAAACAAATAGTAGGACCAACAGTTAATCATCTGTTACTGTTAGCATACCTAGCATTCCCCGAAAGTTTTGTAAGTATCGGTTCATAAGTTTTTGAGTTCATGACAGACAAAGAGAAAAAGCAGACAGACAAACGGACAGACAAACACGACAGAAACCTAATCTGCATGGCGGAAGTAAATATAGGTTATCTTGCCTTGTTACTTATGCTGGGAGATTAGATATAACAACATTTGTGAGCTGCGCAGACTGAAAACAACGATTTTTAGTGTTGTTAGTGTAGAATTTCAATCATCTATTTAACCCTTTATTTTCAGCGTTTCATGCACCGTATAAGCGTTTTCAAAGCTTGAGCTTTTCCCCAAATCCTTTAGTTTTCGCTGGAAGTCTTAGGTTCAAGTTTGGCAAGCTAGGTTTTTTGTTCTTATTGTGATGCACATACAAATAATGAAGCCGTCCAGCATGCTAAGTATGTTAGTAAGTAAACTAAGCCAAGATATATTATGTATTAATTTTTAGATGTTATTTTCAATCTTGGGGTTTTTTCCCAGTCTGGGCTTGGGTTTTCTCAAAAATCCCTCTGGGAGCCGTGGTTTGTTTAGAAACGAGAATTTTTTGGCCGTTCAACACCAGAGGGTCACGGAAACTGGAACAAAATAATTTTGCACGCACTTTCTGGTCTTGGTATATTCCAATCACTTCGGTGCAACCGTTACGCTTTCGGTATTAGATGGGGGAAATTATAGTATCCTAGATACGGCAATGTAAACAACAGAAGTCAAGTTCAACTTTGAGCTTTCAAACTGCTGCTGCTGCCTCGCAGGCCAAAGATAGATTTGCTGTCATACTTGGAACATATTTTCACATTTCGTATGCATGGTACTGGCCTGGGATATCACTGAAGAGCAACGGTCTTGTTCTATAGAAGTTCCACAAGTTCTAGCTAGTACAGGTGATTAACTTTTGATGAACCGTTTGTTCATTTGTTTGTCTGCCTCTTTTTTTCCTGCTAACATAACTCAAATTATTATACACGAATCTTCATAGAATTTGCACGAATTATTACGAATGTTACGAAGAGCCAATGACCAAATTTTTGTGACAATCTGTTAGCCCGTTTTTTTTTTTTTTTTTTTTTTTTGCTTGTTTCAATGTTCGTTTTTTCTAGTTATCAGTAACATAACTGAAAATGTTATGAAATTTGCATGACTTGTTATAAATGTTGAACTGTAATATATGACCAAATCTTGTTCATGATCGGTTCGTTCGCTTATGTGTTTGACTACACGTTTGTCTGTCTAAGTGTTTGTCAAAATGTGACTCAAAAAGATACAGAAACTCTTATTACTGTCCTGTGGCACAAATGACCAATTTTGGTAATGTTAAAAAGGAAATCCTAGTTACAGGACCAGTTTATTTTTTTTCGTTAACATTGCCTTGACCGGCCGAGCAATGCGCTTTCAAAGTTCTAGAGATTTAAATTGTAATTTTTCATGCTCACAAATAAGATAAGCATTTATTATAGTAACACATATCCGCTTATTGCTACAGTGGAGCAAACCAAATGAGATTTAATTTTGTGCAATAATTCTTCTCATTGTAGCTGGACTTCCAGCTGCAGATATCCATCTAACTTCTTACACCCAGGCACAACTTTCCTAATTTTCTCTTGTTTGTGAAAACATTTCTTATGGGAACTGCAGCGTAAACAATACCAGGTCCGGATACAAATGAACGGCCGCCATGATAGTTGTTATAGTTTCGTTTGCTCTTAGCCTGTATAACGGAAGCTGAACTGTGTCATATCATGCTTCTCGTCAGCACCGTCTAATATGACGGCAGAAAATAAGTTCAACGTAAGCCCCGGTTTTATCACAGGTATTTTCTGGTTTTAATCCCAGGAATAGCTGTTCTTATCTGCTAATCAAGTTGCTCACCTTGAGCTCAAAGAAAATGCAAGAACAAAAAAAAAAGGCCTGCATTGGGAAGAAAGTACAATCTAGTATCTGTTTACCACCTGTAGATGTTCCTTACACGTCTTCAGCAATTCACTTTAACAAATTTGCAAGGCAAAGGCCGTCTTTGAATGTCAACAAATCAATTGTTTCCCATCTAGCGTTTCAGAATGTGGTGGAAACCAGTAACGCAAGCAGCCAATAACCGAAAAGCTGTTTATTATTTTGTAGTATGAAATACTAGACCAAAAAAGTATAAATTTCACTTATTCTATCATGTTTAATTTTTGTGTGCTCTTGAAAGTTGTTGGCCTTCTTTCTATTCAAAAAACTACTTGCGCTTGGAACCTGACTAAGTTTGCTCTGAATGAAGTTCATTATGTTTAAATCGACTTTTATTCAATTTTCCTATGTTGGTGCAATCCTGGATAAAAGTCATTTTAAGTTGACGAGATAGTTTAATTTTCAGCGTTATATTGTTTTTTCTTCTAGGCCCAGTAACCAGCCATCATGTTAGCTAACGCTGCAGGCAATAAGTTTATTTCTTGGAACATATATGTAGTATAAGCAAATAGTAAAGTCAACTTGACCTCACGCTAAATGATGGAAGGCCCATTATTACAATTGTGATCCCCCGATGGTCCCCATTTCTAGTTAGGCCAGTGCCCTCGCAGTGGATTTTTAGTGTCATAAACGCTTACTCTGCTACTCTGAGTAGAGCAAAACCTTTTTCCCGACAAGGAAGTGAACCTCAAACCCTGGGACCTCAAGCGTTGCTCCCTATACAGCCTGCCACGGTAGCACAATAATTACTTTAGTTTATATAATTTTTAGTGATGGGTCGGATGTCATTTTTTGGACATCCGCGGATGCGGATCTTTTAGCTGATTTTGCACTTCTGACATCCGCGGATGTGATTGCGCATGTGCCATCTCAACACCTGTGGATGCAGATGCGGATGTTCAAAAAAAGGAGCGGATATCCGCGGATGCAGATGCGGATATTCGCTCCATCTCCATCAGTTTTCATACACAATGTAAATTAGCGCCCCAGGACCCCCTGCGGATCGGTTGCAATTAAACTTGTGCTAATAGTTATATAGTATCGTTGAGGTTTACTTCTTGACATATGATTTTTTAACATGGCGACCATAGCTAAAATAGCTTACTAAGGACCGGAACTTGCGTCACGGCCGCTCTCTGGGAGTGGGCCCGTTGGTGCGTTTACATCCAGCTATCAAATTTATTTTAAAATTTTATCTACAGTGCTGGACTTGAGAGCTAGAGCTAGAGTACGTAATATGTATGAATATCAGCGAGCAATACATTTGGGTCGCATAATGTACAATATTTGTAAAACTACACTAAATACTAGAAGTACTACCTATATCTAGGCAAAAGAACAGTAGCTAAGCAGAAGTACAATATGTGGGCAAAGATCAAAGTTACTACACAATAGTTCAGGTTTTATACAGAAGTACAATGTCTAGGCAAAGGTATGATACCTAAGCAAAAGCACAACATTTTGGCAAAAGTACAGCATCTAGGCAAAAAAATAATGCAACAGTTGGATTCTAATTCTATTTGTTATTAACTAAATATGTTAAAATATAAACTCTTGCCTTATTGCTTCACTAATCAATTCTCCGACCACAACGGACGTGCAGTACCTAAATAACTTGCCCTACGATATCCCGCAGTTTAACAGCAAATAACGCGCAGCTGAGGAAATGTAAGTGGCCAACTTTCGCCAATGGAATTATCAAACTTGAGATACACTGAGGATACCAAGTGAAATTTGCTGAATTTCAGGGGCGTCGCTCAGTTTGTTGACCAAGATTTTTGTGGGCCGGGGCACGTACGAGGAAAGTTGGGATCTCGTGATTAACTTTTTGCTGAAGCGCCTACGAGATGGGCGGGAGGAGACCTGAGCATGGGGGCCTGTGTCCAGGGCAGGCCTCCCTTGGTGACGTCACTGCTGGGTTCCCTTGGTAACGTCACTGCTGGGTTCCCTTGGTGACGTCACTGCTGGGTTCCCTTGGTGACGTCACTGCTGGGTTCCCTTGGTGACGTCACTGCTGGGTTCCCTTGGTGACGTCACTGCTGGGTTCCCTTGGTGACGTCACTGCTGGCGTCCCTTGGTGACGTCACTGCTGGGTTCCTTTGGTGACGTCACTGCTGGGTTCCCTTGGTGACGTCACTGCTGGGTTCCCTTGGTGACGTCACTGCTGGGTTCCCTTGGTAACGTCACTGCTGGGTTCCCTTGGTGACGTCACTGCTGGCCTCCCTTGGTGACGTCACTGCTGGGTTCCCTTGGTGACGTCACTGCTGGCTTCCCTTGGTGACGTCACTGCTGGCTTCCCTTGGTGACGTCACTGCTGGGTTCCCTTGGTGACGTCACTGCTGGCTTCCCTTGGTGACGTCACTGCTGGCGTCCCTTGGTGACGTCACTGCTGGGTTCCTTTGGTGACGTCACTGCTGGGTTCCCTTGGTGACGTCACTGCTGAGTTCCCTTGGTGACGTCACTGCTGGGTTCCCTTGGTGACGTCACTGCTGGGTTCCCTTGGTGACGTCACTGCTGGGTTCCCTTGGTGACGTCATTGCTGGGTTCCCTTGGTGACGTCACTGCTGGGTTCCCCTGGTGACGTCACTGCTGGCTTCCCTTGGTGACGTCACTGCTGGCTTCCCTTGGTGACGTCACTGCTGGCTTCCCTTGGTGACGTCACTGCTTTCCTCCGTTGGTGAGAAATCAACTCACGTTCCTGGCACAATTACTGCTGGACCTGTACAAACTCATATTACATTTTAAAACTAGAGCACTCTGAGAGCTCATACCTCCGCCAAGCGAGGTAACGGTAGCAAAAAATTCAAATTGGCTCTGCAACCATAATTTTTTTTTTTTTGCATAAAGTCCAAAATCTAATCATTTGTGTCATTTGGTAGTAATAACAGCTTGTGCAATTTTCTTGAAGATCCGTTCATAACTTTTTGAGTTATACTACTAACAAACGTTATGATAAACATAAGTCAAACATACAAACGAACAAACCGATCTGCACTAAATTTTAATCATTTATGTCCTTTAACAATACTAACAACCCCTATGAATTTCATGAAGTTCCATTCATTATTTTTCTAGTTATTCTGCTAACAATCATAAAATTAAAAACAGTGACAAATGAACGAACAAACAAACGGATACTTACCAAAATTTGATCATTTACTCTTTGTTATATACCTAACAACTACTGTTAATTTAATAAAAATCCATCAGTCACTTTTTCAGTTATGGCATTGAGAAAATAAGGCAGATAAACAAACGAACAAACGGATTAACGGATCTTCACCAAAAGGTAGCCGTCTGTTCCTCCTAACATACTTAAAAATCTTTGTAAATTTTGTTCAAACCAGTTCAAAACTTTTTGAATTATCTTGGTGACAGACAGACAGACAAACACGATGAAAACATAACCTCCTTGGCGGAGGTAACAAAGTGAAAAATTCCTGAAGGTAGCATAAATTCCTTTCCAACAAAGTTTTTCAGAAGCAACTTTCTATTTCTGAATAACTGCGTATGTGTTCAGTGCATAATTAGTTTTGATAGCACTCTATTTTTTCTCGATAGATACCTCTTGCTGAGCAATGCATCAAATTTCCCCTTTGAACTTGATGGGCTTGTAATTTATGTAGAAGCCTCACCTTCCAAGGGCTGGAGTAAACGTTACTTGTTGCTTAATGGTCACTCTCCTTGACAATTTGACCTACAACAGTACCTAACTTGCTGCATTGACCGCAATTCCCCCAAATGCAGCAAAGAGTGATGCAATGTGGTGCCGCGTCCACGCGGTGGGGCACGTCCGCGCTTACATTTTTCTGTCTTTGGCGACCTTTGGGCGGGGTTTGCCTTGCTGTTCCGCGCACCCGGCAACGTCGGGTCGGAGCTATGGCTTACGCCTTGCTTGGTGAATTGCTGAGGAGCGTGAGAAGAGGGGTGCAGGCGTGTCCAAGATGTCTTTTTGTGTAGGTACGGCGAGGCTCGTTGCACTTCTCACAAACCCTCCCCTTTCTTGGTCCCTTCAGGACTATGGTCCGATTGTGGCGCTGCCCCACTTAGGTGATAACGTGGATCAAGGTCGATAATAATTGCCTGCAGGATCAAACGCCATCAGTATTTGCCCCATGCGGTCAGAGAGGGTTGTGTTCAAACTCGGCCCTCTTGGAGGCAAATTAACTACATTACATCAGATAACCCTCTACATCCGTTGTTTTATTCATAAATACATCTTCCATATAAAAAAAACTATTTTCATCAGAAATACCTCCTATCGCCTGTCTTTGTTTCCTGCATAGCGTTTTAAAATTTCCTATTTCTATATCAACATATGACGTTTCTCATTTTGCATACGTTGAATATCCTTCGAAGTTTTCTTTTATTACTGCCATATCCTCTGCATTTCTGAACGGATTCCTGCATGGGATTGCTCTCCCGATCTTGAACAAAGAAATCTCTTACTTGCCCAGATTCAATTCCATCTTCCTCCTCCGAGGAAACCATTCCGTCTATCATGTGTCACTGATCAACATCACTCCATTGTGCAAAACCATCTCATCTCGTATCTCTCTCTCTCTCTCTCCCTCCTTCTCTCTCTCTCTCTCTCGACCTCTCTGTCTCTCGTTCTGCCACCTCATGACGTATGAAAGATACCTCATTCCAATTTTTTTCTCATTTTGTCGTCATGTGATGCATGTTGAGATAATGTCAGCTGAAATTACTTCTATTTTCTCCCCATCGGCCCCGACGGCTCCTTCGCTCCATCTCCGGAACATGAATATTAAATCGTACCGAATTGCGTTGCCCCTTTAGGCTTTTCATGAGACTCTAGTTGTTCTATTAAACATAGAGTCAACCCAACAGCTTTATGTGCTATTTTGAAAAGTGTAAATTTCGTATTCTCGGTATCCACAAAGAGTGTAAATCCTGACATACATATGATTATTATTAAAGTCCAAACGTACGCTAGTTCTAGTTACTTAACGGCAAAGAGGTTATGTTTTAGTGGGAGTTTGTCTGTCTATCTGTCTATTCGTCTATTATTCGATTTGTCTCTCTGTGTGTCCCTAACGTAACTCAAAAAAAAAAAAGTTATTGAGGGATTTTTTAACGAAATTTACAGGGATTGTTAAGTATGTTAGGAGGAACAAAGTAATGACTTTTGGTGAAGACCCGCTCATCAGCTTGATTATTTGTTTGTCTGCCCCTTTTTTCCCAATGCTATAACTCAAAAAGTTATGGACGGATTTTTTATGAAATTTATACGAGTTGTTAACAATATTACCTACGAAGAATAAATACCCATGTTTATGTGATGATCTGTTAGTTTTCTAGTTTGTCGCTGTTTTTAATTTTATACTTTTTAGCAGAACAACTCAAAAAGTTGGTAATGGATATTCATGAAATTTACAGTTGTTGGTAATGTTGAAAGATCCGTGGATCTGTTTATGAGTTTGACTAAGGTTTGTCAAAATGTTGGTCAGCAGCATAACTCAAAAAATTATAAACAGATCTTCCAGAAAATTAGTGAAACTGTTAATACTATTAGAAGGCACAAACGATTAGAGTTTTGTGCTGACACAAAGAAAATCATAGTTTCAGCACCAATTTGAATTTTTCGTTACCTCTGCCTTGCTTGGCGGAGGTATGCGCTCTTAGAGTGCTCTAGTTATTTCTTTGAAATTTTCGTTCTTTTCATGATTCTTCTCTCAGGAAAAAATACTTGGACCTTCTTCGATCAAACGCAATTTGGACGTCAAAAGTTCCGAAAAGCAAGAAAAAATAGTCAGAGCTGGGAGGAAGTATGGCATTGCCTGTGCTGCAGTTAACAGCACTTCCCGCGTCTTCAGAACCTAAATTTCAAGGAATTGGCCAGGCAACGGCCGTCTTGCCTTCCAGTAGATAACTTTTCTCTATCTGCTTCAACAATCAAGCAAGAAACCAACAAAATATATACTTTTATATAGTAAAAAAAAGGGACAAAGGTAAATATTTTTTAAAGTTTGACGGCAAACCCTTATTTTAGCTCACTGTGCGGTGATCCGGCAGCATGCGCTCACACAGCACGCGTTCCAGCAATTGACAATTCAACATTTACCGACAGTCACAGTAACGTTCCGACAGCTGGCGTTCCGACAGCTGGCGTTCCAACAGCTGGCGTTCCAACAGCCACAGCAGCGTTCCGACAGCAGGTGTTCCGACAGCGAGAGTAGCGTTCGAACAGCCACAGTAGCGTTCCGACAGCCACAGCAGCGTTCCGACAGCAGGTGTTCCGACAGCAGGCGTTCCGACAGCGAGAGTAGCGTTCGAACAGCCACAGTAGCGTTCCGACAGCAGGCGTTCCGACAGCGAGAGTAGCGTTCGAACAGCCACAGTAGCATTCCGACAGTTGCGTTCCAACAGGTTTCATACATGGACACATGCAGGAGGTGTTCATTGAGTAAGATGGACTTCCAGCGGAACTGTATGCAGGGAACTGTATGCAGCGGAACTGTATGCAGGGAACTGTATGCAGCGGAACTGTATGCAGGGAACTGTATGCAGCGGAACTGTATGCAGGGAACTGTATGCAGCGGAACTGTATGCAGACTACACAAAAGAAAGTCTGCAGCGTCAGTTGGGAAGTATTAAAAAAATATCTAGTGGGCATTAGGAAATTGCTGGGCAGTTATAATGCCATACATGCAGCACGACAGACGATCAGTGCATTTCTTTGTCGTTTTAACTATACCTCTGAAAAGTACTGTTTGAAAAACGTTCATTGCTGACTTAAGCGCTTGCGTATTACACATCCCGGCTATGAGTTCTATACCGACCCAAATAGAGGAATATAACATCAACCGATTTCCCTTAAAATCACTTCAAGCGTGTCATTTCTTTGAATATTTGCGGATTATTTCCTTATTCCCTCAGCAGTAATGATTTATAATTTTTATCGTCATTCTGATGCGTCTCATTCCCGACGCTTCAATTAGATACGCTTTTGTAATAATTCTACTTTTGTTGATGGATTAGCGGAAAATTTTTCGTTTAATTGTAATGAGAGATAATGGAAGCGAAACTTTTCTCCTCTGCAATAAATTATTTATAAATGGTGTTTGAGTGTAGTTGTTATCATTAGGTTATTGCGAACGATTAATTGAATTGTATCATAATTTGCCCTTTATCTATTGAATGTGCCTCCAACTTCATCACAATTTGCCCTTTTTTTTACTTGATGATATCACCAGACACCACAGCAGATTTACCAATAAATTACAAACACTATATCCTGATGCTTTACTTGAATATGCTTCACCGGCAGAAATTTGATCTTTCAAACCGTTTTTTAGGTTAATCGTCCGAATGCATTCTTGTGTCCTTGTATATGTCAGCTGCTAATTCTGTTTATTCCTGCAAGCGTGACTAGCACAGTTTCGGATATTTCTTCATATTTCTACCCCCTTAGAACTCAGAAAACCGAGTAAGTTTCAGTTGCTTAGCCAACCCTTTAACTCTTACGGACGATTAGCTTAGAGAACATATTGAAAAGACTTGCGTATGAACTCGCCTTTACCAAGCCACTGAGGGTTTGGACGCGTCTCAGCATGCTTAAAAAGCGCTTAGAACTTATAGACTTTTGGATTGCTTGGACAGTTGTTAGACAGTTCTTAGAGAGTTTGGTGGCTCTCAAAATACTTGAACAGACAGTAGAACACTTTGGCAGGCACCAGAATACTTGGGCACGTCCCTGAATGCTTATGCTACTGCCAGAATACCTTGCAAGTCCCCAGAATACCTCAGCAGGCGGCAGAATACTTAGGACATACCAGGCCGCTACGACGACACCCGTTACTGACAGCAACGCGGTGTCGGAGCCTGGCCAGTGGCCTCCAATATATGGCCAAGAGGTGGCCTTCTCTGGACGCCAATCCACATACCTCATGGTCTAGTCTATTTCTAGCTATGCTGGGTCTGTTGTTTCAGCCACATGCCCGTGTCTCTGGTCTATCAGTAAATTAATCACTATTGCTATTATTACCTCCGCCAAGGAGGTTATGTTTTCGTCGTATTTGTCTATTTGTCTTTCTGTAACCAAGATAACTCAAAAAGTTATGGACGGATTTTTATGAAATTCACAGGGATTGTTAGGTATGTTAGGAGAAACAGATGATTAACTTTTGGTGAAGATCCGTTCGTCCGTTTGTTTGTCCGCCTCATTTTTCTCAATGGCATAACTCAAAGAGTTATTGACGGATTCTTATGAAATTTACGTGAGTTGTTAGGTATATTATAATGAGTAAATGACTAAATTTTTGTGATGATCTGTTTGTTCGTTCGTATGTTTCTTGCTGTGTTTGATTTTATGCTTGTTAATGCAATAACTCAAAAAGTTTTCAGTGAATCTTTATGAAACTTACAGAAATAGTTAATAATGTTAAAAGACGTGAATGATTAACTTTTGGTGCAGATCGGCTGATTCTTTTCTAGGTGTGAGTTATGTTTGTCATAATGTTTGTTACGCAATAACTCAAAAAGTTTTGAATGGATCTATATGAAATTTGCAGGAGTTGTTAGTAATGTTAAAGATATGAATGAGAACATTTTGGTGCAGATCGGTTGGTTCGTTTGAGTGTTTGACTTATGTTTGTCAGCAGCATAACTCAGACAGTTATGAAAGGATCTTTGAAAAAATTACATAAACTATTAATACTATTAAAGGGCACAAATGATTAGATTCTGGAGTTGATGCAAAAGAAATCATGGTTTCACAGCCAATTTGAATTTCTCGTTACCGTTGCCTTACTTGGCGGAGGTATGCGCTCTCACATTGCTCTAGTTTATTAATACATTTTCGTAAACGTATACCTTTACCGCTTCTGAAAAGTGAACTTGTTCCTCTACTGCTTTTCCTATAGTTACAGCTTTGTTGATTGCCAGAAGGGGAATTAAAGCCCCAACTAGTTTTACAGTACAGAGTGAATTGGTGGCTCTAGAATATTTTCCATGCATATAGCTTTATTGATTTTCTAGAGAGCAATTTATTAATCCCAACATTTTCCCTGTTTTTGTAGATATGCTGTTGTTTCCTATGTATCAGTAAATTGTATTCATAATAATTCTTCTAATAAGAATATCTACCTATTTTGGAGTCTATATGCATATTTACTCATCTACAGCTATGGTACATACCTTTGTTTGAATTTACACACACTTTTACTCTACAAATACCTATGCTAACTTCACGTATCCATCATACCGTAGTATAGACTAATGTAATGTTTTGTTCTCTCTTCTACTTGTTACTGGCATGGGAACAAAACGGTACCAGTTTGAGCTCCAACGCAAAATAATCTATGATTATCATATGTCTTTCATTAAGTAACTGCATAGCTATGACCGACGCACAGATCAGAACAAATGAATATTCATCCATCATAAATTATTCATGCACAGACTGCATGAAGTTCAACAGCCATCTTCGGCAGAAAAATAATAAATTTTTCCCAACTTCATTAATAAATTAATTCTGATGCATGTTATCTTAATGAGGTTCAGGGTGAATGCAGCATCGCAAGAGTTCATGTTTATATGAATTGTATAATTAACTTATTGACATTCATTCATTACTGTTTCATTGCCTTCCTTGTCTCAGAGGGGTTACAATATACAGGGCAAATTTTGTCGAAAGTATTGTTTTCATTTTTTTTTAAGCTTACGCATGTCTCTAAATATTGCAGCCAATATTAAATATTTCACTAAACTTATTCAAAATGCAAATTGCATTAGTATCCTAGTCTTAAAATATCCAACAACCAGACCTTTGAGTACTTATTACTTGATCCCACACGAAATCCTAATTATAAGTCCAATGGCGGATTGATAAAACTTCTTTAAATTGTTTTCTAATTAATACTGGTACCTGAAAAAATAAACGGTGCACGGTTACGTAGAGAACGAATATTGAAGGACGAAACGAAAGCTTATCGTTAAAAAGCATCTTAGGGCATTAATGGCTAAATCTTAGGTGACCGAATTGAGCAAAAAAGGATCGTCAACATCGTAGGTTCCTACCCATGAAGAAGGATCTACACTTCTCGTAAAAAGATACAGTTTTTGCGTCGCAGTTTTCTTTAGAGGTACTTAAGTTTGAAAACGTTGTATTAGGATTTACATAATTAGAATTGGGATTATTGGCAAACAGTAGACGGTCAGTTTTAGCGCTCTTATAGCTTCTTCTTCGAACATGCAGTTCATATGCTGAAATTGAATTTTTTCTAAGCCTGACTTATCAGTTTTTTGTTAGAACTGTAAATTCTGTGCCAGAATTATAATTTCTATATCAGCATTCTGATTCCTACGTCTTCACTGTACTTTAATTTTAAATTTGAAATTTTGCTGTAGAATTACATTTACTTCCAAAAAATAATTGTGATGTTCTTGTACTAGAATCGTAGTATCTAATGCTAAGAATGGCCGTCGTGTGTTTATAAACATATATATTTATATATTTATTTATATATTTATTTATTTATATGTTCGGTGTCACGCTTTAACAAAACAGGTAGACGGAATTTATCCCAGGTTGGAGACTCTGGTCGTCCTCTCAAGCTCGATCCATTGAAAGTGATAGGCAGAAAATAGGCCGGGTTGCAGAAGATGGCAAACGTATCTTAAGCAGGGACAGTTGAAGTTCCAACAATGAAGACATCGCAGGCTTAGTCTGATTTGTACGAGTATTAGCTTCTCTATACATCGAATCTACAGCAAAGTAGAGAGCGACCTTACGTCTGAATGCACTTCTTGCAATGCTGAAGTGGATATCGTAGCACTGAAGATATCTGAAGTTTCCATTGGCACTCTCGTGCTTCTTGATTCTAGTTTCTTCCTACAGATGATTTCGTTGCATGAGCTATTATTCCCACTTTGATGCCATTGTCAACGAAACCGACGAAATATGATTTTTCACGATCAGTAGACAATTATTTCTTCTAGCTTACTGTTTTCCTCAGATGAAGCAGTTTTTATTCTTACGTCAAAATTTGAGCACTTCAAATGAAGCAGATATTTGAGGTGGATAGACGGTATCAACCGTATCATTGCATATAAGCTGCCATTTTATTTAAGTTTGTTGGAGTGTTTTACCTCAGATGCTACTTCTGCCGATCAAACAAAGCAGACCTAAGGATGAGAACATGATAGAGGATCAATGAAGAAAATTAAGAAGCAAATAAGAGAAGAGGAGATTCCGCACTGGCCTAAAGGCATTAGGCAAACGTATCGATTATTGCGTGAATTTTTTCACGCACGGATCCACTAGTCTGCAATAAAAATTGCATATTGGTACATTATTATTGTTTTTATTAGCAGAATTGCAGTTTCTGTATCAATAAATTAAGCTTACAAACTGGCAGCAAGGACTGCGATAGAATAAATAAACGATTAAAATGTCTTCAGCAACGAAAACTTATAGTGGACTACTATAAACGCGTTGAGATTCCTCCTTCTAAGTTACTATTCTATCTCTCTTAATAGGAATTATGGCTAAATGATGATATTACAGTTCCTTAGAAACCCAAATATCTTTCTTTATCAAGTCTGTACACTACGTTAAGTACTACTGTGCATTTATTTATCTATAAGCTCATTTATATATGTAGCGTCCTCTTCGCTATCGAGAAGAGACTTGTAGAAACTCGATCGTTGACATAATAAACGTAGATGTTCACAAAACGAGAACCCACAGCAGCAGCAAGCAATGCGTGCCTGATCTCCGTGCTAGAGGTGGCGAGTTCTAGTGACAAGCCTGTGAAGAGATCTTGGGGGTTAGGCGTGCTGAGTCGGCAATTGCTTGGTATGCGGGGCTGGGGGGGGGGCACCTAGCTGATAAGGAATGGGAGGGTGGATGCTCGGGTCTTTGAACCTTCCGTTTCGGCGCCATAGTTCTTAGCGACCCGTGGTCGGCTGCTGCTCTATTCAATCCTCTGGGACCAGTTGGCTTATATCTGCAGCACGAACAAGCGCGTGAGAGTTTCCAGTAGAGGGTACAATGAAAGTTGTCTTTACCTTTACCAAGTAGAATCCATAGTCCGTAAGGTGCAAACTAGCTATCAGTTTCAAGAGCCATCAGGTATGATGCGAGAGAGACATAATATAGTTATTCAGTAACACCGGCCAGCACATTCTTCCAAAAAGTCTTCTTCAAACTTGATAAAATGTCTTCCAGAAAGCGCTTCAGCTTTATCAATTTTTTTTTTACATATAATTGAGTTTCATCGATTTCTATCGAACATTAATTTTCTAATGGGAGTCTATATCGTTTTTGAATACATTGTTGAATATCTGCAGGTTGAAAGACGGCGTTCATTTTCGTTGAATTAACAGGACGAACAACGGGTGGTATCAAAAACGCTTAATATGCATATCAGTTTTATGCCTCAAACAGAACGGGCATAAAATTTTTCTTTTTTCAAAAGCTGAGATCAATATTTCGCACTGTTTTTTTAACAGAAAGACAATTGTTCAGGCTTGTGCTCACACTCTTTGGAATAGGGAACAACTAAAGCCTTCCACTCGGAGAATGGATTATCAATCTACCAGAACAGCAACCACCAGCATGAATACTGAAAGGGTGTCACTGAAAACTGTTCGCCATCATTTTCGACAGCCGAGTACGATAGCTTAAGAGAATTCGCAAAAAAAAACGGGAAATTTGTACTTTAGAATGATATATAAAAGTGCAAATAAACAAATTGATAATTGACATCGGTGTCACGCGAATTTAAAACTTTCTGTTTAGAATCATGATTCCTGAGTCAGAATTAACATTACTGCTTTAGAGCCGCCATTCCAAATTCCTGAGGCATTCCGAAGCGAAACTCCAGCCCTGCCCAAAGCCAAGCAGAGCCGTGAATAACTCTGAGCAAATCTGCTACCGGTTTCATATCCTGTAGCGGAAATAACAGAGGTCCCTAATCGCTGCAGCTCACCCTTATCTCTCCCTTATCTCTGCATGGCCTTTATCACCCTTGCAGTATGCTGCCTTGTGTCTTCCAGTGCTGATAAGAACTCTGTACTGCAGTGCTACGGTTCCAATTGTTTACCAACCAGTCTCAAAACTTGCACTGTTTTATAAATAACTCTGAACTTTATAATAATAATTGTATTAAATGGAATATAATAAGCGCCGAATTAAGTCTGAACCAACTATACAAAATTATATATTAAACTGCTTGCCTATTCTCACGTGCTCTTAAGCGCTGTTCAAGAGGGTAAGAGTAGCAGCGACACGCCTCCACCTCTTCACTGGTCAGCGGCCATGCCGCTGCTGAGCCGCTCATCATGCCACTACTAGGGCTGACAGTTGAATTTTCAAGAACATTCATATTATTGACGAAAATAAAAACATACGTTGGCAGTCCTGCGTGTGGAAGGATAGATACACAGACACGCTAAAAACTCTACATCCCCGGAAATACCCCGCGGGTGGTAACTAGAGAAGCACTCCGAGAGCGCAGACCTCCCCTAGGCAACGACACTCCTATAAATATTACAAACTTGTCAAGAATCCGGCATTTTTTCCGCGTCTTAGCAAAAATTAATTTAACTGTTCCTCTTGACATCCCAAACAGTTCCTGTAAATTTCATGACGATCCGTCCAAGACGCTGCAAGTTATGTAGCTAACAGACAGAGAGGCCGATAACACCAGAAAAACATTACCTCCTAGTTGAAGGTAATAATAATGTCTAGAAGGCACGCATATTGGTGCAACACCATGTCAATTTTCAATCTTAGTTTTATCCTGACTGAATGAAGTAGACCTATTAATTCTCTCTCTTTTTATTAATATATTTTGTTTTTTTAGTTTTATGATTTTTTTACGGGAGACGGCAATTTCTAGCTCAACTGAATTCCTGCTACTTTTTGACTATTATATAAATAAATGCAGGTTGATCATGTTAGGAAATGATGTTTCACGCTATCGCTATAAAGTCATACGACACAACCTCTGCCAAACTGCCCACCCCTGCCTATCTATACCGTCGTTAGAGCGATATTCGGACCGCCCACCTCTGCCCATGTCGTTAGCAAGATATTCAGCAAGGCAGATATAAACGATAGCCGTAAAATTTCCCCTTAGGCCTTTTGTTTCCACAAGCACTGGGCCGAGTCTTCCATATTCCAATCACACTTTCCATGGGCGGGGATGTAACCCCCTCACCTGGTAGAAGCAAGGGGGGAGCCAGGCCTGGCTTAAATTAGAACTCATTTCCTCCAAAAGCCTCGCCCTAAAATCAACAGCAGAGGGATGAACTTGCAGCTGAAACTGCCTTAACCCTCCGAGTCCTTGATCAATATGACGCACGGTGTGGCTGGCCTTAGCGTACCATACAGGTACAGGTACTTCATGGAAAGGCCGGGACTCTTTTTGGCCTTTGGTACACGAGTACATATGCAGGAACAGGTTGATGCATGGCTGTGCACCTCGCATTTCATTCACGCTGCCGTATCTATGCCATGAATGCCGTTCTCTTTGCTGGCTTCAACCGTGAATTTCTTAAAGGTGTGACTGCACATTTACTGGTTAAGCATAACCGAAGTCACTTAAAGGTATTATTATGACATATTAATTGGTCTCAACAGTAAATTACTTAGAGGTGTGACTGCTACAATTACTTGCCTTAACCGCAGGTTACTTAGGGGTGTGACTCATGCCCTTTATGGCTTTGACTGCGATTACTTAAAAGTATGACTTTGGGTTTTGCTCGCCTTACCTACAGTTTGACTTCTGTGCGACGCTAGTAAACAGCAGACGAGAGAATAATTATTAATGGATAGACGGACGGTACCACCATAAAAATAATAATGTAGATATTGAAACACTGATTTAGCTTCTCAGTCTCGTATCCTGGTACGCTGTATTAATGAAACGATATCTAAGAATAAAGTTTGCGCGAAGCGCAATTTGTACCAATAAAATAGTTCCAAGCGTACCGGACTGAACTTGTCAAGGACGGTAAAACATTTGACATAACAAATCAGTACTCAAATCTGATCACCGTAACGGCCAAAGTGGGTAGCTTTTTTCTCTCCTGCTGCTTTAAAACGAAAATTTTTTATCATCAGAAGGGGCGTAGTACACTAGACTATGTACTTGTATACATCACCTCAGTTCCCAAAAATATTGGATAGTGACAGATACAGTAAGTAGTCCACTACATACTCGAACGGTAGACAGCAGTTAATTTACGGCTGCTGTCCTTCGTTTCTCTTGAAAGGAGGTTAGATTTTTACCTTATTTAATATCCAACAAGGAAGAAGACTGTGGCGAGCTGATAACATTGTGCAGTCTTATCTGTGCCAGAGTATTTAACCTGAGGTCCCCTTTAAATACGCCAGGCGCTGTCGTTTGTACCTGTGCAGGTGTATCTGTGCAAATGACCGTTGCTACCTGATTGTACCAGAAATAAAAATGGCAATGCTATGGAGA
The DNA here is from genome assembly GCA_001587735.2 of Parhyale hawaiensis. Classification (NCBI taxonomy): domain Eukaryota; kingdom Metazoa; phylum Arthropoda; class Malacostraca; order Amphipoda; family Hyalidae; genus Parhyale; species Parhyale hawaiensis. The sequence continues at coordinate 294,132 of LQNS02001155.1, forward strand.
AATAATTATTATTCAGCATGCGACGCGCTGTAAAATGATAATATTGAAATCAGTTGGTTGTAGTTAGAAAAGATGTGGGACACAACCTGCTGTGAGGAGCTCAGAGTTAAAAAAAATAGTTCAAGTTAATGAATAAACCGGGAACTTGTAAATGTCTTGTTAGAGAAACTTATACGAGTTAATGTGCCATATTAAATCATGTATTTTAAAATATAAGGTTATTAGTACTAACCCTGGAGTATTTTAGTTCTTAGTTTGCGATGGTTGAACTGTCGTCATGGTAACAAAATGCCAAAACTTCAAAATTACTTACATGAAACAGACCTGCAATCTACCTAACACGAGGAAAACTTCATTATTAGATTACTTCAGAAATAATTGATAATGAGTGTTTGATAATTCAGACTGTAAATTATATGGTGGAAAACAGTAGAGAAATGTGTTAGTCAATTTACCATGAAAGTGTTTTTCATCTATATGTCATTAATAATATCTTAGCAAATTATTACTGCTGTCACAAAAAGTTTAATTTAATGCTCACATTATTATAAAATTCGTTATCCAGAAAAGAAATTTCTCAATCAGATCATTTAAGAATTCGTTCAATGAGCAATCAAGACAGAAGTAAATAAAATGTAAATACTTGTTTTCCACAAAAATATAGAGGTCAATTCGTTTTTTCCATCGTGTGTGGATGTTTGGAATGGTCTTGATGGCTCTGTCTTTGCTGGTGCTGGTATTGGCAGCTTTAAACGATCTGTACACAGAGCTATTCTGTGATCTCGGATCTTNTTTTTCATTCTTTTGTTTTTCCACCCGCTGGGCTGGTTGCGTGGGGGTTTGTTAACCTCATGGAGTTTCTCCGTTCCTACGTTGCCAGCCTTGTGTGATTTAATAATAATAATAATAATAATATCTAACATATGTGAGTTAATAATGACGAAAGAATAGTTCTAAGGGTTATATATTGTAACTATTTTATCGAAGGTATACCTAGTACATTCACATTCTGCAGTGTAAATAAAGAGGTCGAAACACAACATTAAAGACTAATTGTTATTTATATATTTATTTAAATACCAGACTAGACTGCCCGTGCGTCAAAATTAACGGCAAGGAATTTGTGATAACATGCCTTCATTGATCATACTTTCGTTAATTATACACTTCTGAAGGATACGCTACAATGGCCAACTCAAATCGCCAAAAGAGACAAGAGGAGTAATAATATTCATAAGCGCTTCATATCAATTAAGCAAAAAGTGATACTTTACCCAGTTGTAACTTTGATGACGTCATAGAACTAGAGAACTAGTGAGCACTGCGACAGCTAGTGCTCTAGTCTCTACGACAAAGCCTGAATTAGGATACAGATCAGCAGAGTCCTTCCCTTATTCCGAAGCCACGCTGTGCGAACGCACGCACATCTTGATGCACGGATGGACAGCTCGCAGGTCGTTCCGAAATAGATGTTAAAGTCGGTATCACAGATACGGCAGCATGAACGACGTACAAGTTGCTCATCCTTAGAAAAAAGTCATGCGTGAGAATGCATAGTGTGGTTTCGGCGTACGGTGAGCAGCAAAAAAAATGTAAATTCTCACGAATTGGCTATCTAGCCCCCAATTTATTATGAAGTGCATCAATTCTAATATCGAGACCACTTTTATAAGTATTTCACTCACATTGTACTCCAAGTTCATTCAACAGACATGTCCAATTTTCTGAAGCTTGCTACCGCATTCCACAATTACGCAATAAATCAGCTTTTTTTTTTCTTACGCTCTTGATTCTATACATTTTTCCGGACTATTTTTTTTTTCTTCTTAATTGGTAGTCAAAATAATACTTTTGCGTACTAATAGAGATCTGCTGTTGGGACACTTAATGGTTCGAAAACCACAGCGGGGTTAATTACTGTAAAGCAAAAGAAGCCAGGGACTTAGAAAAAATATTTTTGTTTGAATAAGCCTAGGGTATAGAGGAATATATATGTGCGGTCGGGTCCCTGTTCCCGCTTACACCGATTACTTCCGCCAAGGAGGTTATGATTTCGTCCAGTTTGCCTGTTTCTCTCTGCGTCTGTCACCAAAATTACTCAAAAAGTTATGGAATTTACAGGATTTGTTAGGTATGTTAGGAGGAATAGATGATTGATTTTTATGTATTAACCTTCATTTATTAGGATTTTTTTGTCTTCCTCTTTTTTCTTTGTAACATAGCTAACTGAAAACGTTATTGACGGATCTTCATAAAACTTTCAGCAATTGTCAAAAATGTCGCCAAGAGCCCATGACCAATCTGTTCATTTGTCTCTGTGTTTTTTTTTTTGTCAGATCTTCATGAAATTTGTGGAAATTGTTAAAAATGTTAAAAGCCATAAATGACTAAACTTTGGTGATGATGAGTTCGTGATATTGTGGCCTTGACTAATGTTTTTCAAATTGTTTGTCAAAACTTTGCTCGAACGAAATTAAACGTTACCAGCTGTTTTTCAGGAAAGTTACAAAAGTTGCACACATGGTCATATTTTGGTGATGATGAGAGGAAATCCTAATTTCGAAACAATTTGAAATTTTCGATAATATTGCCTTGTTTGGCAGTGGTATGCGCTTTCGGAGTGCTGCAGTTACTTTATAATTCTTATAATGAATGCGCAAAGTGTGTCACACCCTTCAGGCAGGTCGAAAAGATGTCGGCATTTACAACATTATAACAAAGCCTGTCGTCATTTCTGACAGCGGAGGTCACTACAAAGAGCAAACACTCCAGCATGATAACATAATGCTGACACCAAGCACGGTGACGTACAAAGGCTCCGAGCACGCACTGCAGAGGCAGCATCGCGTGCTGACCAACACCGCAGCATGAAGGTCTCCGCGGCGCCTGTGCCGGTGTGGCGTCATAAGCCTAATTGGAAATAGCGTGAGAGGTGTTGGCTTTGCGGCAAGGGTGTTGTCATGCTCTAAAGTAGGACAGAAACCTACAGAAAATTTTTTTTTCAATCGTTATTTATTTTAGAAACTTTCTCCATCTCGTTAAAAATTCCTAGGTTGTGGCTGGTTAAATTCCTTAAAACTATTCGGAAATTAAACTTTTAAATAGTTAATATGATAGGATTAATATCCATGGTAACGTTTCGGCCTAAAACATCAGCCATCATCAGGTCAAAAAAATTTTAAATTGTAAAATAAACGCTGATATATACTATGAAATCGTTATAGATCTTTGATAATGCAAAGGAAAATTCCAACAGATTCCTGTGCTCTCGTTTTTTTCATTCAAATCGTCATATATAATATCTTTTGATACGGCAAAGAAAAATTACAGCGGAATCCTCCACTGAAGATTATTTGCTGGAATCGTTATTATTTCTTTTCTCACGGCAAAGAAAAGTTACAATTATGACAGCAACAGAATGCTTTTAATTGAAGTTGATGTTCGTAATGGAACTTTGCTTCATTAGTTCCCCTTGCAATGCGTGCGTTCTGTTTCTGCGTACTTCACAGAAGATAATTCAAGCACTTCAGAAATTGAAGGCTTGGTTACTAGTGTGCACTAAGGAAATAGAATTCTGAATTTGAAAGGTTTTCACAGTAATAAAATACGCAAAACTAGTGGCTTGGGCTTCCATTGAGTGAAGGGAGATAGTTCATCAATATTATTTCCTCCATTCTTCCTAGTGGTTATTTTCCAGAAAATATTATTTCCTTTTCATTCATAGATTTTTTACAAAATTTTATCACAATGAACTTAGAAAAAATATTTTTGGTTGAAAGGAAGCACAGTGCAATATATATATCTATGCTACCATTTAATTGTACTTGCGACTCCTTCGTAGCTTACATTTAAAAAGATTTGGCAAAGCAGGGCCCACTTGTAGCTCGGCGGCTAAATTTTCTCGTACCTAATCCTTCAGATCAGGACGTTACGGTCGGTCATCCCTTCAGTTACTGTCGATATTTCCTGCCGATATTTCCTTGCGCAACTGTCAGTATCTTTTATTGTTCCTACCAGTATTTTATGCTGAACTGCCGGAATTTCGTACCATTCCTCCCGCTATTTCCTACCGTTGTTTAGGTATTTTTTACCGATTCTAGCTGGCTTACCGACCGTTATAATGCTAGTTTAGCTTTCCGCTACCGTTAGTATAGGAATGGGACTTTTTTGCGCCGATTTTATTTTATTTTTTTTTTTTTGCGCCGATGTTTTGGCGCTGATGGTGCTGATAGAGAAAAACACAGACAGTCAAACCGGTAAATGGAGTGACACATTATCTCCAAACTTTAATTTTCTGTTTCTTTTTACATCCCTACAAGTTGCTATAAATTTCATAACGGACCATCTGTGATTTTTTAGATATGTTGCTAAGAAGCAGGCAAATCCCAGCAAAATGTGACTTCCTTGGAGGAGATAGAAAATTATACACACAACGTAGGCTTGTTCCCGTTAACCTTCCTGGAGTAGATTCTAAAAGCCGCCCTCTTTGACCGCATGGAAGAAGTGGGATAAGGCGTTGCGATCCTGCAGCTCAGTGTTGCGCGCCACAGTCCAAGTTACCCCGGCAGGGCCGTGCCTCAAGCGAACCAAATGCCCTGAAGAGATAGACTAGAGTCACTAGACGACGGTATGGGTAAAAACTTGAGAGACTCGACTACTTGGTAGTGCCCAAGCTCCTGCTGAAATTCTTAGCTAGACTAGACTACAGTATCTTCTTACAAGGAAATGGCACTATTGTTGTTTATAAGGAGTCCACTACGTATTTCCAGCTTGGGACTGTAATTTAATTCTGAGTTGCCCCAAAAAAATAAAAACGATTTAATTTGCAAAATTTAGGTGGCAGTTAATGAGTTACCTGATTATTACCTCCGCCAAGGAGGTTATGTTTTCGTCGTGTTTGCCTGTCTGTCTGGGTGTTTGTCTGTCTGTCACCAAGATAACTCAAAAAGTTCTGAACCGTTACTATCAGCGTTTCCTACAGTTACTGCTAACATCTCCCACCGTTACTATTAGCGTTTCCTACCGTTACTGCTAGCATCTCCCACCGTTACTATCAGCGTTTCCTATCGTTACTGCTAGCATCTCCCACCGTTACTATCAGCGTTTCCTACCGTTACTGCTAGCATCTCCCACCGTTACTATCAGCGTTTCCTA
>LQNS02001155.1:300817-311655 GCA_001587735.2 Parhyale hawaiensis
ATGGACAAGCTGCATTGCGAGACTTGTCCCATCGCCCCATGCGGGCTGTGTGCACAGTGGGACCTTTCCCATACGGCCACATAGACTTTCTATACTAGAGGAAATTTCCCACCGGGCCATATGGACCGTCTATACTAGGGCCATTCCCCATAGGAACATATGGATTGTCCATACTTGGTAAAATGTCCCTTGATGTCATATGAACCGTCCATACTGGGGAAAATTTCCCTTGATGCCATATGAACCGTCCATACTGGGGAAAATTTCCCTTGATGCCATATGAACCGTCCATACAGGGGAAAATTTTCCATGGGGTTATATGGACCGTCTGTACAGTGCACAGTGTCTGTTGGGTTCATCGGACTACGTTAGAAGTTTGAAAATTTGACTTGTCACATTGGTCCACATATCTACAGAGAGCGATACGCACCATGAGTCATGCAACCCAGGATGTCCTGTTGTGTCTCCATATAATCAATTTTTATTCTACCGATTCCACACAGGTACAGAAGTTGGAATTCTTACTTTGAATACAAATTTTTACATAAAAATAAAAAGACAGTTGGTGCTGCAGATTTTTATTTTATACGAAATTCTTGGGTTACTTGAGTTGTGAAAAACTATAAATTTTGTCGAATTTATATTAAAATGAAAATATGAACATCGGTGGAGTTGTAAGGTTATAGAGCCAAATTTAATTTGTGGTTTCCTCCTAACGTTTAAGGTAAATCTTAGTTGCTTTATAATAATAGTTACTTTATAATAAGACTAATAATATTGATAATTGTAAATATTATTAATATCAAAACCATTCAGAAATTAGAATAGTATGCCCTAGTTGATTACTGCATGTGCTCTATGAACAAAAATATTTATGTGTGGTTAAATTTCTTGTATAATTTAAAATAAATTTATACTTCTATATTCCATGCAGATATTTACTAATTATGAAACAATGCAAGAGAAGAAGAAATGCAATTTATTTTTGTTAACTACGGTAGATAATAAACTTATTATATTCAAACTTTCTTGTGCTGAACTATATATACACAAAATGTGATACGCGTTAACTCTACAGCTCAGAGCAAATTCTATTACAAAGTCTGTTTACAATGATTTATTATGTGTGAAATCCATCCCGTCTTACCTCATAAGCTATTCAAGACATAGCCTAATCAAACAATGTACCTAATTTTTATGCTATGTAGGAGTATGTTTCACTTGTAAATAGAATACAGTGTCTTGTAAATATAATTTTAAGATATTGTATAATCTATGCGAAATCTATACCTACTACGTCACAAAAAAAAAAAAAATACCAAGTGGTAGCAACCATCAGAGAGCAGTTATAATCGCCAACTAGATCTACAGTAGAATATTTCTCTAGTGAAACATGAAATAGTGACCGTTTTAACTTAGGGAAAATTGATTAATTTATCATTGAAAAAATTGTCAATACTGAGAATAAACATTTTCCTAAGAAAAATCGAAACAGAGGCCGAAACTTGAATATTTCGCCAGTTAAACAAACAAATAGTAAATAAATATTCTACTAAAACTCGATTATTTAATCATTGAAAGACAAAAGAGTGAGGAGAATGGCTTAATGAAAAAATTGAAATAGTTCATTTGTGAAAAAATTATAATGGCATAGTACCTGGTGAGCACAATTGTATAAAGCTTAACAGTGACGAAAATCCCACTAAAATTTGAGTACTGTTCTAGTGATAAACTAAAAAGGAAGCTGCATTTTTCGCATTAATCATCCAAAATGTTGTTTATATAATAATGATGATACAAAATGAGTGTTAAGTAGCTAAGTAAATACAAAGTTCGTAACAAAAACATAATGTTATAATTGTGTTAAGAGAGCACATATGAAAATTTTAATTAAATTTAATGAGAAGTTTTAACGAATATACCTGAAAATGTTAACCATAATTATTAATCATACGTATCAGATTGTTTGTAATATGTTAATAACTATTTGAAAGTAAAATTTGTTGCATAACTGAGATACATTTTCAAACTATGATTTCCAAAAATATATGTATAGATTTTAAGCGAAGATAAGAAGTTGGTTGAAAGGCTGTAATGATGGTTGTGTGAATGGTGAAGGTTGTTCACATTAGCAAAAGTGAGATAATATTGGTACAAAAACTGTGTCCGGCGGTGAACTATAGATATAAACTTGCCTATTATATCCTTTTATGATAAATCTAAACATCACGGTGTTAGTAGGTACGTCTGTAGTTAAGACTTTCAGTAAACGATAAGAGAACAAGGAAATATCAGTGATGCTAGTTCATGGACAATGGGGGTCAGTTTAATGTTGTTTCTAGCGCGTCATGGATGAGAAGCCTTCCTTGTAACATAATTTCAATCTTCATATCCATGATATAAGTCAAGTTGCACAAATGAAGACGAATGCTATTATTCTGGGGAATTTGCAACGGTTACAGCCAGTAATAAACAATTATTGGTGCAATAACTATTCGTGAATATTTTGCGGTAACTATAACACACCTATTCCGGTTCCAAACTACTAAAGTCTAATAGGTAATTAGAAGTGGTGGTAACAAGACTGTGCACTGTATCGAACCCGTGATGTATCTGAAACACAGTGTCAAAATAACATTACTATGCTTATTATTTAAAAAGTGGTAACTATTCTGCGATATGTATTGGTAACAGTACTCTGCAAAGTACTTACTACTGAAACCTACTAGTAATGTGTTATGGTGGTAGTGCTGTGAAAAGTACTTAATTACTTGGCAATGTGTCACCATGGCAGTACGTAACTATTGCTGTACACTAGCGAGCTCGTCATGGTGATGACAGTACCGTGCTAGTTTATAGAGTTACCGGTTACCGGTAAGCCGGTAACCGGTATTCCGTTAAGCCACAATTGCCCAGGGTCGTCCTCGCCGTTGGGGCCTCTCGCAGACCCCCCGACTGGGCCATCCTGGGGCCCGGAGAAGACGGGCCCGCAGTCACCCGTGCAGGTGAGTTGGGGACCGTGGGGCCCGTAGGTGAACCCCAACAAACGAAGACGGGCTCATAGTCACCCGTGCAGGTGAGTTGGGGACCGTGGGGCCTGTAGGTGAACCCCAACAAACGAAGACGGGCTCATAGTCACCCGTGCAGGTGAGTTGGGGACCGTGGGGTCCATAGGTGAACCCCAGCAAACGAAGACGGGACCCTTGCAGGTAAGTCGGGGGCCCCTGTGCCGTAGTTAAGTGGGCTGCATGGAGTCAACTAGGATGGTTGAGGTTAACCAGATTTAGGGTTAAGTAGGTTGGTTGGGGTTAACTAAAGTAGCTAGGGAAACGTAGACTGGTTGGATTTAATGAGGCCGGTTGAAGTCAGATAAGACTGTTGGGGTTAACAAGTCTTGTTGGGGTTTACTAGACTCTTTACGTTAAATAAGCTAATAAGGATTAAAAACGAGCTGTCGATGGAAAATTCTAAAATGTTAACAGAGGTGGTTGGTAAATCGACTGAGGTTGGAAATTAATTGCAGCTAAAAGCTAGATAGAGTTGGATGCTAGTAAAGCTAAGAAACTAGCTCGGGTTAGAAACTAATATTTAGCATCTCGTTACGAATAAAATTTATCTAAAGGTATAAAGTATTTGAATGAGGAACTATTTCTGGTGAGAAACCAGTTGAAGTTAAGAACTTATTGGGCAAGAAACTACACGGGGTAAGAAACCAGTCGTGGCTAGAAATTTACTGGGTTGTGAAGTAGTTTGAGCTGAGAGACCAGCTGTTGCTAGTTACTAATTGAGTTAGCAAATAGTGGGAGGAACAAAACAGCTGTTGCTAGTTACTAATTGAGTTAGCAAATAGTGGGAGGAACAAAACAGCTGTCGCTAGTTACTAATTGAGTTAGCAAATAGTGGGAGGAACAAAACAGCTGTTGCTAGTTACTAATTGAGTTAGCAAATAGTGGGAGGAACAAAACAGCTGTTCCTAGTTACTAATTGAGTTAGCAAATAGTTGGAGGAACAAAACAGCTGTCGCTAGTTACTAATTGAGTTAGCAAATAGTTGGAGGAACAAAACAGTTGTTGCTAGTAACTAATTGAGTTAGGAAGTAGTTTGAATAAGAAACCAGCTGTGGCTAGCTGAAACGAATTTGGTTAGAAACCCGTTGATGTGAGCTACGTCGCGGACTTAGCTTGAAAAGATACCAGGACTGAATATTTAAGTGCGATGCTCGGAGGCACGGGGCCGCCGCTGCATGGCGGAGGTCAGCACAGTTAAAGTTGTGAGAGCTGAATACAAGCGAAGCGATACCAACTCAATGCTTCTGAGAGATTGAATGTTTCCGTTTCATTTTGAGAATCAAACTACAGTCCACCGGGGAAACATGCAGCCCGCTAGGGTAAGCACGACCAATGGGGTAGAGAAATGCGATAACACAAACTAACACAATCTGGAATTGGCCCAAAGCCTATCCAGATTGAAGTTAACGGTGCTGTAAGGCTGGAAAGAACCCGTTCTGACACACCCCCACCCTGCAGCACGTACATCCGGACAAAGCGAATGCGGAAAGACAGTCAGATACACATGATGTTTTCGATACAGCCATGCAGCAGCGACTGTCTGTCTGAGAAGGTGCGGTCCAAATAATACCCAAGACTGTCTGTCTGAGAGGGTGCGGTGAAAATAATATTCAAGACTGTCTGTCGGAAAAGGTACAGTCCAAATAATATTCAAGACTGTCTGTCTGAGAGGGTGCAGTGCAAATAATACCCAAGACTGTCTCTCTGAGAGGGTGCAATCCAAATAATATCCAAGACTGTCTGTCTGAGAGGGTGCGGTCCAAATAATATCCATGACTGTCTGTCTGAGAGGGTGCAGTCTAAATAATACCCAAGACTGTCTGTCTGACAGGGTGCAGTCCAAATAATACCCAAGACTGTCTGTCTGAGAGGGTGTAGTCCAAATAATATCCAAGACTGTCTATCTGAGAGGGTGCGGTCTAAATAATATCCAAGACTGTCTGTCTGAGAGGGTGCAGTCCAAATATTACCAAAGACTGTCTGTCTGAGAGGGTGCAGTCCAAATAATATCCAAGACCTTCTGTTTGAGAGGGTGCGGCCCAAATAATATCCATGACTGTCTGTCTGAAAGGGTGCAGTCCAAGCAATTTCAAGACTGTCTGTCTGAGAGGGTGCGGTCCAAATAATATTCAAGACTGTCTGTCTGAGAGGGTGCGGTCCAAATAATATCCAAGACTGTCTGTCTGAGAGGGTGCGGTCCAAATAATATCCAAGACTGTCTGTCTGAGAGGGTGCGGTCCAAATAATATCCAAGACTGTCTGTCTGAGAGGGTGCGGTGAAAATAATATCCAAGACTGCCTGTCTGAGAGGGTGCTGTCCGAATAATATCCTTGACTGTCTGTCTGAGAGGGTGCGGTCCTAATAATGTCCAATACTGTCGGTCTGAGAGGGGGCAGTCCAAATAATATCCAAGACTGTCTGTCTGAGAGGGTGCGGTCCGAACAATATTCAAGACTGTCTGTCTGAGAAGGTGCGGTCCAAATAATATCCAAGACTGTCTGTCTCAGAGGAGCCGGTCCAAATAATATGCAAGACTGTCTGTCTGAGAGGGTGCTGTCAGAATAATATCCTTGACTGTCTGTCTGAGAGGGTGCGGTCCTAATAATGTCCAATACTGTCGGTCTGAGAGGGGGCAGTCCAAATAATATCCAATACTGTCGGTCTGAGAGGGTGCGATCCAAATAATATCCAAGACTGTCGGTGTGAGAGGGTGCGGCCAAATAGTATCCTTGACTCTCTGTCTGAGAGGGGGCGGTCTAATTAATATCCAAGACTGTCAGTTTGAGAGAATATATTCCTGTTGACGTCATGCTCTTATGCTCTAAATGGCTATCTTCAGAATGAGTCACATCAAATGGCACTGGAATATTCAACGGCAAACAAAGTAAGCAGGTCATGAATGTTGAAGAAGGGATAACATGATGATGTTGAGCGAGCAAAGAAGCGAAAACAGGACTATAAAATAGTTTTTTTTTTAAGATGCAAAGTTCGTTCACGGCAGATAATATATGTTGACAATACTGTACCTGTGAAAATTCCAGAGATTATTCCACTTTACTGGTATTAATATTTATTATATTTTTTTTATTTTTTTTACTGCACCTTCAGTTTTAATAAAGTAAGGTTGTTAGTATTCGTGTCGCTAATTCTTAGTGTATCACTTTTTTTCTTTGTGACTGAAATGAACCGAGCGACCAGGAACAACAACCTCAGAACCACAGCGGCACATGGTGTGTTATTGTGTCAATACACAAAGGGTTTATATACACAGTTTGAGTGGGGGGGGGGTTACCCTCAGCAACCCCCAAGGATTAGATTTAAGGGGATAGAATACGAACGCGTCCCGCCTCGTCCTACGCAGGAGGCCGCTCTCTGGCGTGATTAATTTAACCAGGTCCTTAACCTTATATTGTTGTTCATTTGGTTAACTTGCTTCGTAACATGAATTAATAATCATGCCATTCAACTTGCATTCTGATTTGAATTGTTAACTTGCCCTTAAGCCTCCACTGCTATTTAAATTGCGACCTTGAAAAGTTCTCTGTAATTTCTTACCATTCCCTTTTCCATCGATTATATAATTTGGATTATTAACTTTGCCCATAATTTTTCTTTTTTACTAAAATTTTCAGGCTCCTATTATAATATAAATTTGCTGTCTTACCCTTTACCTAGTTGTATTGTTAACCTTAATTTAACCTTTCATTGCTATTTTACTTGATGATCTTGCATCATAGTATGGATTTCCCATCATGTCCGGTAAATCGCATAATACTTCTATTATTAAGCTTAGTCTGGAGGATTTCTTTCCTCCGCTACCAGGAAACTTTTGCCTAGTTTTGTTAATCGTAATCCCAGTAGTGTTTTTTTTTATAAATTTCAGACACGTGCCCACAGGAAGCAACTTAGACTAGCTGGTACTTCATTCCAGCATTCAGTCATAATTTCTTTACATGCTCCATATCATCTTAATATCATATTTTTCAGTTCATAAAGTGTCTGACAGAAATATTGGCAATTCCTGTTTATCCTCCGGTGCTACTAGAATGCTTTGCTCTGCTTTGATGTGCTACCTTAGCTGGTTTCAGAAGTTTCGCGCTGGCAACCAAAAAATACTTTAATTATAATAAAAACAAAATATGAACAAAGTCCCAGTTGGCCCATAAGTCAACCTATTGCTGTTATGATAATTGAGATCTTAATGGAAGAGATTATCATTGTTATTAATAGAAAACCCGACGAAGCAAAAGAACTGTTGACAAGACATGTTAGTAGAGCTCAAATGAAAAATAATATTTCGCCCACCGTATTCACCCGACATCTCACCAGCGGATTTTCACTTTTTTTTTCTTAGTGTGGATAATCATAAGAGAGGCAAAATAATTTCATAACAAAAATGATTTCAAAACGGAACTGTATGACTTTTTCCAAATAATATTAAATTAGCTTGAACCTGTGGAAATTCTACACTACGAAAACACCCATCTTTAATGATATCTTAGACCTGCATCATTCTGACTTTTCCATATCTAATACTGAAAGAACCTGCGGAAATTCTACAGAAAAGTTATAAATAGAAGTCGACTAATAAAAAAACTTTGACGTTTCGGGATGAATAAATCCCATCTTCAGAAAAAGGAAAATCAATAAATAAAAAATTCTTTATTGCTTATCGATAAGGGGAGCGAGGGTGTTGTTGGGAGAAAGTCTAAAACGCAAATGAGCGGAGCTGCGTGCAGAGACCGGATCTCAGCTCCTGTACAGTCGGCAGAATTCAGGCTAGGTATAGACAGTATGGAGCGGTACAGCCGAGGTCATGGTGTTGAGGCTAGGCTTGGTTCTATGTATGTGGAGAGACTAATGTTGCGAGCTCGATGGGATTGGAAGAGTCTATGATGGAAAAATCATTCCTGCTGATGGGGTGGTTGTTTTGCTCAGCATGCGCAGGCGAGGGGCTGAATGTGAAGGCTTCGCGAGTGGTAAACCGGTACGGCTGGATACACATAAATGTTACAGAATTGAAATAAAAGTCGACACGAACTAATATTAAAATTTGACGTTTCGGGAGTTTTATCCCATTTTCAAAAACCTTATAAAATCTTTTAAGGATATCTAACAAAAAATATTTTTTATTTAAGAAGACCTAAATTATTGTTAGATACCCTTAAAAGATTTTATTAGGTTTTTGAAAATGGGATGAAACTCCCGAAACGTCAAATTTTAATATTAGTTCGTGTCGACTTTTATTTCAATTCTGTAATTGACCATGGGACACCTAAATGTTGGTCAATACGGGCTTTGAAGTGTTATCCAGTGCTACCCACGTATGAGGCGCTGCAGGCCTGGCATCGGTAAAAGTAGATAGCACTGGACAAAACTGGTGTGGGGGCTTGTCTTCAAATTTGAAGAAGGACCCTATGGTGAATGTGTTTTTGTATGAAAATTTGAAGTTGATATGTGGGTAGGCTTCAGAGAGGAACGTTTTCAAAGTGTTTACCGTGTTAACAGATGCCTTGTTGTAGTACGGGAGCGAGTGAAAGAAGTCCAATTTACTGACCCAGGGTTTGCTGATGCCGGGATCAAACAGTTCGTCTAGGAACAATTTACAGTAGTGGTCTAGAAAATGACGCTGATAGCCGTTATTTTTAAAGAATGTTCGGAGAAAGTCAACTTCGTTGGAAAATGTTAAGTAAGAAGAAGACAGATGGTATGCTCGGAATAGTAAAGTTTTTATTGCATTGATTTTGAATTGATCATAGCAGTGACTGAAAAAACTTGTCCCGAGGCCTGAGAATGTGGGTTTTCTGTAAATTCCAGTAGTCAGTGTTGAGTCTTGGTTAGTTACTAACACGTCGAGAAAAGCTAGGGAATTATTTGATTGATTTTCGGCAGTAAATTTTATATTTTGATGCTTGCTATTCAAATATTCCAGAAAGAGATCAGAATCTGCTTGATTGTTGAATATGAGGAAGGTATCATCTATATAACGATTATAGTGGATCGGTTTGAAGTCACGTGAGCAGTCGTTAAGCCAAAGGGTTTCATGGTGGCATAGAAAGATATTTGCCAGTGAGGGACTAAGCGGGAAGCCCATGGAAACTGTTGAAGATAGACTGTTGTACAGTCTATTGTTAAATATGAAGAAGGAATCTTTGATGGCTAGGCTAAGGAAAGTTCTGAAGGTAGGTTCACCCATGTTGTGGACTAGGTCTGTGTCAAGAAAGATTTTGTTACAAACAATATCTATGGTTTCCTCTACGGGATGTTTGTGAAAATGGAGTTGAAATCAAAGCTGGCTGAGTGGGCATTGGGAGGCAATTGAAGGTTTTGATTCGATCTCGAAAGTCATATGAATTGCGCAAAGTGTACTGATTGGTTGTTAAAGGTTCAAGCAATGAAACGAGGAATTTTGCAATAGGGTAAGACGGCGTTTTATATGCAGCTAGAATAGGTCGTAAAGGGCCACCGGTTTTGTGTACTTTTGGAAGCCCGTACATAACTCAAGGAGAAGCACCAGAATTGTATAGTGAACGGTAGATCGAATCAGTAATGATGCCTTGGTTTAACATTTTTTTCAAAACTCTATGGATTTGTCGATGAATTTTAGTTTAAGTTTGAAGGGATCGGTGTGAGAGTCGTAAACGGTTAACTTTGTTGTGTCAGTCAAAATTGAATTCATTTTTTATGGTACTGATTTTTATCCAGGATAGCAATACCTTTTCCTTTGTCGGGTCTGCACACGACAAAGGAGTTTTCTTTGTGGAAATTAGAAATAAAGAGAGATCCGATTTCGAAAAAATTGGAGAAAAAATTTTATGTTTGCTGTTCGAGTTGCAAATGCTATTACAAGTTTCTTTTATTTTGTTCCTTACATCGGCAAACGAGAAATTAGGGTGTAGTGGTTCAGATTTCAGTCTGTTGGCTAAGCCCTCGAAATCAATGAAATGTTTATAATAATTCGGTTTGAGTACGGGTAGACAGAATTCCAGACCAAAAGATAACAAAATTTAAGGTGTGGTTGAAGGGTACCATTTGAGTAGTTGAAAATTACGTTATCTGGATTGCAAGAGGTTAGGTTTGAAGATGCTCCTAATGCGTATAACTTTCTATTGTGGACGGATTTTGTTCTACTGTATCTATAAATTTTCTATTGTTGCGCTGTACGAAATCAACAAGACTGAGATAATCGAGAAATTAAAATAAGTTTTAATTTGGGATAAAAATGTTTAACTGAATTTGCATGGTTTGTAATATTACTCTGTTGCGTTTGAATTTCTAACTCAAAGAGTTTAGATTGCCAAGATTTTTATAGTTGGCTGTTCTGGAGTGACTGACGGTATAAACGGAAACGGAGGAACTTTGGGATGACTTGATAGGCTTTGCAGCAAGTGAGGAAGTTTATATCCAGCTTCGATTTTTCAAGTTGCCCAGAGTAATTTTTGTATTTTCTGAAGAGTGATAGGCCGTGTTGTCCGAATCTTTCCAAAATTGTGGCGGCTATTAATTTATTTACCAGAAATCTAATTTTGAGGAGAAAAAGGTACACAAGGACGATGAAGAACATTTTGCAGTTGGCGGTTCAGAAGGGTAATTGTTGAAGTGTTCCTAGCTGTAAGGTAGTATTTTAAACTACACTGCGTCTCCCGCAGTAAGTCGCGTAAGAGAGGCAGTGCACTGTAAATTGTTCCTAGACAAACTGTTTGATCCCGGCATCAGCAAACCCTGGGTCAGTAAATTGGACTTCTTTCACTCGCTCCCGTACTACAACA
>LQNS02001155.1:332579-347554 GCA_001587735.2 Parhyale hawaiensis
CCACTATAGTCCCTTTGCCCCGCGTGTGACCCACTATAGTCCCTTTGCCCCGCGTGTGACCCACTATAGTCCCTTTGCCCCGCGTGTGACCCACTATAGTCCCTTTGCCCCGCGTATGACCCACTATAGTCCCTTTGCCCCGCGTATGACCCGCTATAGTCCTTTTGCCCCGCGTGTGACCCACTATAGTCCCTTTGCCCCGCGTGTGACCCGCTATAGCCCCTTTGCCCCGCGTGTGACCCGCTATAGCCCCTTGGGCCCGCGTGTGACCCGCTATAGCCCCTTGGGCTCGACAATGACATGTTTCATTGAGTCATGAAGCTCCGGTCAGTCTCGACCACTCTCCGTGATCAGTACCTTATCACTCTCTGCAAAGTGCGGTGTGCTGCCGTGAGTGCCCCTCCATATCTTATCTCTCATACCCATTCCATACCCCTCGCCCTCCCCCGTGTCCCAATACCTGGCCAATTTTCCTTAATTATTTGCCTGAAAGCATCCAATTGATGACCTACCACTGCATTTTTGGGTAAACTGGCATCGTTTTTCAATGTCAACATCAACGCGATTCTAGAAAATAGCAAAAAAAAAAATCGGTGAAATTCTAGAAACACGTGCGCGTCTGACGAGTGATATGAACCCGCAAGAATACATGAGTACACAGGTGACCTATACAGCTGGTATACAGGCATATGGTTTGGTCTGTGTGACGTGGACGTTACGCAAGCTCTGCCTACACAGGCTTGTGCCACCTGAGCTCGATAGCAGTGTATACACTGCGTATTTATACTACGCCACGACCTCTCGGCTAGACGTTTCCACCTACTTTTTTTTTCTTGTCTATATCAGAGGTTCTTATAGTTGTTGGAGGTATTGAACCCGGAAGGTTTATGCGTGCACTCATCGAACCCCTCGTAATAAGTAAAATAAAAATATGCTTTTTTTTAAGTTAAATTGGTAGGTAAATATTTCATGAAGCAAACGCCGTGTGAGAGCTTGGATATTGATCTCCGCCGAACCCCTTAACACCTAAGGTTATATTGACTCTACTTTATGAACTAGTAAATTATTTTATTTTTCCTATTGTACAAATGATTGTTTTCACTTTTTTCCTTTATTGTGAGCTATAGATTATTACTTTCGCCAAGGAGGTTATGATTTCGTAGGGTTTGTCCGTCTGTCTGTATGTTACTCTGTTTGTCTGTTATTCTGTCCGTCTGTCTATCATCAAGATAACTCAAAAAGTTATGAAAGGATTTGGATGAGGAGAATGTTCAGTATGTTAGGAGGTACAGATGATTAACTTTTTATGAAGATCCGTCCATCCGTTTGTTTGTTTGTCTGCCTCATTTATGGCAATGTCATAACTCATGAGGTTATGGACGGATTTTCATGAAACTTACATGAGTTGTTAGGTTTATTACGTAGAGTAAATGATCATACTTTTTTGAGATGATCTGTTAGTGCGTTCGTGTGTTTGTTACTGTATTAGATTTTGTGCTTGTTAGCGCAATAAGTCAAAAAATTTCTGAATAGATCTTCATGAAATTTACAGGAGTATTTAGTTATGTTTGAAGGCATAAGTGATTCAATTTTGGTGCAGATTGGTTGGTTCGTTTGTATGTTTGCCTTAAGTTTGTCATAATGTTCGTGAGCAGCACAACTCAAAAATTTATGATTGGATATTCAAGAAAATTATAGAAAGTGTTTATACTTTGAAAAGGCACAAATGATCAGATTTTGGTGATGATATAAAACAAATCATGGTTTCGGCACCAATTTGAATTTTTCGTTACCGTTGCCTTGCTTGGCGGAGGTATGAGTTCTCAGAGAGCTCTAGTCTATCATTGGATCTAAGAGGGATAAATATATAATTCTTTGCCGCGTAGAATCGTTTTAGTGCATACAACTCACAGATATATGGTCGACAGTATGGGGCTCTACCCGTATGTCTGCGAGGTTCAGTGCCTCTTAAGGTGCTTGTCATGGAGGTTGAGTTTTCCTGAGAGCCAAGAGTTTCTGAGAGGACTCATATTACAGTTGCCATAGTGATCATTTTAGTAGTTCGGTATAGGTAATAATACGGCGTAGTTTGCTGGCTGAATGCTATGCATTATCATGTGCCATGGGCTTTTACCACAACCTCCGAACGTTTCAATATCATTATTGTCTTGTAGTGCATGACATTGTGCAAGTTTTAGCACTAACAAAAGAAATAGAATTGTAAACTATTATATATCCGAAGGTCAAGATCGATTTTGAAAAGAATTTATCACTGAGATAAGCAAGCAAATCATATGTATCAACATAAAAATATACAGGCCTCTGTAGGTTTGATACTAAGCAATAGAAATGTAAGATCTTCTGCTGCTGTATAAGTTTAGCTCATTATGAATCATAAATAAATTGACTATTTTGTGCTATGACGCGGAGACTCTTCGTGTCTCGTCAAATTTAGACGCCAGTGGATTCTCCAATGTTGTCCAATATCCCTTCAATGAACTGTCATAATATTATCAACATTACTTAGATAAGTTACAAGTAAGACTTTCTCATACGCTAATAAATTTGTAAATACTAGTACTGAGCAATCGACGCCCTACAAACAGCATTTGATCCTTGTACATGCTAAATTTTCTTCCCATACCCCCAACATTTGATTCCCGTACCCCAGCATTTGGTTTATACGCCACCAGCATTTGGTTCCCACGCTCGCTTCATTTGGTTCCCACGCCACCAACATTTATTTCTCACACTCACATCATTTGGTTCCCACACCAACAGCTAAACCAAGGGTGCGAGCGAAGTAAACCAAGGGTGCGGTGGTTGTAATATTTCTCACACTCACATCATTTGGTTCCCACACCAACAGCATTTGGTTCCCACGCTCGCTTCATTTGGTTCCCACGCCACCAACATTTATTTTTCACACTCACATCATTTGGTTCCCACACCAACAGCATTTGGTTCTCAAACGTCGTATTTCAGAAGTTAAGAGTCCAATAACATTATAACCGTTAATAGCTCAATAACTTTGTATATTTCAACAGTTAGTAGTTGAGCAACCTTGTGTTCTTTCCAACAGTTCGCTTATTAGCAGCTGTCAACCTCACTACGTTAGGATTTCAGTAACTGTACATTTTAGCATCGCATTAGACTCCATTTTACTTCCAGTGGTGCTAAAACATTATAGTTATTCAGTAACTTAATATTCGAGTAATAAACCACTGACTGCAGCGGGTCAGCAACGTACCATTTCAGCAGTTCCAAAACCTACCATTTCGCAAGGTTAGCGATGTACCACTTCGGTAGATCACTTCAGTAACAGTTTAACAAGCCAATTACTTACAGTTTCGACAGTTTTTTATTTCAGTAGTCCAGTAGCTTACAATTTCAGCAGTCTCGTAATTTTCCATTTCAGCAGTTCAGTCACGTACCATTTCAGCAGTTGAACAACATAACATTTCAGCGCTCCTGTAACTTACAGTTTCAGCAGGGTTCCGTTTCAGCAGTGCCTCAGTTGAGCAGCCGGGAGTCTGTATAACTAAAATTCAGTAGCAATAGCAGCAGTCAAGAATTAGTGAGAAGTAAGCCTGCGGTCGCCCTGACAACGCAAGCTTCCGTGTCAGTTCGGAACTGCCGCTCTACACTCACTTCGTGCATCGAGCGATTATTTCAAAGCTCGTACCTGTATGACACTCGGCGCCTGTACCTGCCTGCTTTATAAATTCATGTCGTAACGATCGGTCCCGGGCTGGCCACGATCAGGGAAGTGATACGACGGGGCATGCACCGTCAAAATTTCCTTGCATTTTGCTAAGACGATAAATGATAACGTAATGACTAATGTAATTAACCACGTGATATTGCGGTAGACGGTAATGCTATAAATGATGATGATGTGATTACTTAGATTGCGATAAATGATAGCAAGATTAATGATAATCGATAAATGGTAGTGCTGTGAAGGATAATGCTGCATGTGATATAGCTTTAAGCAACAAACAATAAATGCTGCAACAATAAAACATAAAGTGATAAAAGTTTATGAGATCAGTGATGACGACATTAATTAAGAGATCAGTGATAAAGCAATAAATGATCATGATGCACTAAATGCTAGTACAATAATGATAACGCGAAAATTATAACGCCGTAATGATCCTAGGATATATGATAATGCGATGAACGGTGATGCGCTGTATAAAACACTGCAAGAAATGAGAATGTTGCATTAATGATAATCCGATAAATACTAATGATAAGGAGATAAACGATAGTGTAATATAGGATAGAGCTTTGCATAATAGTGCCAAAAAGTGATCACGTGATTATATAATGCATAGGTAAATGCGATATAATAATGCAAAAATGCAATTAACTCTAATGCCATAGATGATAAAGAAGTAAATGATAATGCGAAAACTAACTGCAGCACTCTCAAAACGCATACCTCCTTCACGCAAGGCGATGTAAACAAAAAATTCAAATTGTTCCTTGGATTTCCTTTTTATCTTATAGAAAATTTTGTCTTTTGTGCCGATTGAAATTAATAACAGCTTCTGCAATTATCTTGAGAAGTAGATATTGTCGCATGTAGTCTTCCGCCACTGGCGCCATAGCTCTAGACATCTGTGGTCGACTGCAGCCGTATACTCCTCTGGGGCCTGTTGGTCTATATCTGCAGCACAAACCAGTGCATGCGGGTTCCCCAGTCAGGCGTACGGTCAAGTTGACTTTACCTTTACCTTCTGACGTCATGAAAAACATAGTCAAACACACAAAGTTGGTCATTTGTGTCTTTGAACGTTTCTATCAATTCCTACAAATTTCAAGGAGATTTGTCAGTAACTTTTTGAATTGTGGTACCATGCAAACATAGACAGACAAATAAATGAAAAAACTATAGGACGAATCTGCACCGAAAGTTAATGTGGCAGACATAAAGATAAACAAACTTCGGCAAAACCATAAGCTCTTTGACGGAGGTAATAATGTAATGAATAATAATGTGATAAATTCTCATATATATTAATGGTACATGGGATAAATGATCATGCATTAAGTAATCATGCAATGAGTAATGGTGCAGTATACAATAATAAGATGAGTAATAGGATATCGTTGAATAGTAAAAAAATTAGCTTGTTCTGCTAGAGAGCAAGCGATAACAATAATAAACACGCAGTGGGCTCGTTCTGTGATACAGACAGAATCTAAACTACAATATTTGAAATTAATTTTTGATAAACTTCATTCCTGAGATTTCTATTTGCCAGTTTGGATTGAAAGTCCTCGACTGCAAAGTTGAGTGCTCTTCTAATTCAATCAGAGCTGGTTTAGGATAAAACCTGAAAGTTTATATCCATTGAAGCTCAATAATTTTAATATCCTGACGTATGTATATAATATCCTTAATTTCTTGAAATATGCGTTGACACCCATTTGTATTCATAAGGAAGTTTTCATTGAAAGTCTTCTGGGCTTTTCATTTATTTAACCCCAAGCTTTCGAGCTATTAAACCTCCTTGGTTCCCCTGAAGACGGGTTATGCTTAATAGCTCGAAAGCTTGGGGTTAAATAAATGAAAAGCCCAGAAGACTTTCAATGAAAACTTCCTTATTAATATCCTTAATATACTCCACAGCACCCTTGAATGTTTAGCAGTCTCAAGCAGAACTGGTTTACGAACATCAATGAAACGTAATCCAAAGTGACGATTCGAGCCCTCAGGATTGAAAATCCTTGCAAATCAGCGTTAATCAGCTTAGATTATTTTGAAGCGAGTGATTGCATCGTCCTTGCCTTTGTAGTCTAACAGCATTTACCAGACTGAGTTTTAATACTTCGTGCGCAAGCATAAAGATACAAAGCAAAAATTTGATCCTGCCTAAACTAATTTTTTCAATAAAAATTTCAAATTTAAAAACATAAAAGGCATTTCTGACAGGCACTGATCTCCTGCCATACATTGCCCTGTGGAGCGGATACACACGACACAATTGACTCGACATCCTCGCTTCCATTGTACTTCAGAAGGTTGCCGTAGCTTTAGTAACATTTTTAAATTAACTTCGTTTTACAAAGAGAAAGTAATTTTACAAGTATCTCAATAATAAGAAGTCTGAGCCGTGTTGTAATCATAACCCACTTGGTCAACCGCCTCCTGAAAAGTGGTAACCGTAACCCGCAATGCGATTCTGGGAGCACCATCTGTCGACTAGATGTGTATGCTCATCAGTCATACAACTCCATGTTGATCGTAACTTCGTCTATAGAGCTCGGAAGAGACAGTATAGTTATTTACATACTCCGAGCAACGGAATCATTTAGACATTGTTCGTTTGTGTAGTTTTGTGTTCCCATTATTTGAAATAGATGTTTCTGAGCGGTTACCCTCGTCGCTGTCACCAGTGTTCATCGTCGCAACTACTTTTTGGGTTACGGCTGCGGCACAATTTAAGAACGGCAGGGTTATCGATGTAGCACCGGTGACCCTGGGCTGGGGTTGCAGCACGGCCCAGCATCTCATACGCTTGTTTAATCCTATAGCTTCTAGCATTTGCTGTTTTGCTATAGGGGTTCTTTCACTGGTCATGTTGTATTCCTATGGCAAATAATAAAACTTTGCTTGTATTTTAGCACAACTTGGTACTACTAACACAAATCCTCTCCGTGAGTAAAGGATTCCTGAATTTCAGGTATTGGTGTAGTGACGTCACATAATGCAACCTATTCATTAATGGTGCGTTCGATCAAGCAGTAAAATTAAGCCTTCGAGGTTCAACTTGTTGTAAACTTCAGATTGGTGCCCGGGCTACGTTCCGCTGATTCAAGTTTCAGGCGTTGACCCTTTATCGATTACCTGTGAGATTTTAAATAGCTCAGTCGCACTTCGTAAAACAGAGATTTCAGTCGGGTCAACATAATCGAGTTGCTTCTAACACCTTCAACACGATCCAAACTGACGAAGTCAAAGTTCCTGTCTGGGGTTTCGGACAAGTCAAACCGTGTGGGATTGGCTTTCATCGACTCTGCCTATCCTGTACGGAACTTCAGCTGTGAACGCTTGTTTCGCCAAACGTTACAGATTGGGATTAACGCCTGAAACGCGAGCTAAAGTGGCGGATCGGAATTCTGGGCAAGTTAGAGCTAATGAGATTAGATCGTCTTGGTTGCAGCGAATGAATCCAAAACGCTGTTACTTACTGCTTCCCTTTAAAAAAAATAACACCATCAAAATTGTCTTCTAAGCGGGTGCATTGACCGCTGTGTGAAAACGCACTGAGGTCAAAATATAAAATTTCCAAGTTTATCAACACTTATTATTTTGCATAATTATCAACACTTATTATTTTGCGTAATTATCAACACTTATTATTTTGCGTAATTATCAACACTTATTATTTTGCGTAATTATCAACACTTATTATTTTGCGTAATTATCAACACTTATTATTTTGCGTAATTCGGACAAGTCAGACGCACTTTGATGAGAGTCACGTTTTACTTCGGTGAAATATGAGACATGGAAACTGTTTAATTTTGATATTCTTCGTACTAATCGTGCATTATTACTTGAATGAAAATGTCATTGGTGAATGATTGTAAGGACTTTTAATAGCATTGGTTAAACAAGTATTCGAAACGGCCCGCACTAATTCCTAATGTGTATTACAAATAAGAATTTAAAAAATTTATTACGCTCGGTATAAGAATATTAAAAAATGTATCACAGTTGGGAATATGATAAAAATGCATTACGTAAAGTAACATTAAGAAATGTATTACATGTAGGAATGTCAAACAATGTATTAACACATTTTGGAATACGATATATATCATTAGGTATGGAAAACTCTAGTAATGTATTACGTATAGGAAAAGGAAAAATATATATCACCTAGGAATATGAAGAAATATATTACATGTAGGATTGTAAGAATACAACAACACGTAGCGGCAAGATGTAATTGTTTCACTTTGGTAGAGTGCTAGAGCGTTCCGCTAATATGCAGAGGGTCGAACGTTCGCTTCCTCGCCAAGCAGGTGAATTGTTTTGACATCCGAATGCAACGACAATGTTTCTGGCATTCACAATAATGTAGGAGAGCACCGGCCTGGCCAGAAATGGGAGAGGTTGGAGGGGTCGCAGTTGTCACATGAGCCTTGCGTCTTCAGCGCCATGACTCTGACAATCTTCCATCGACTGCAGCCGTGCACTCTTCTGGGGCTTATGGAACATCTGTCGACAACACGAACCAGTGTTATTCGTGTCTTAGGCAGCGTCAGCCATGCTTGATGACTTTCGCAATACTTTGTTTGTAAGCCCCGAAATAAAAAAGAACTTCTAACTTATCAATACTATCAGGAGGGGAGGGAAGATGAAGGATGATTGATGGGCTTGTAGGCAAACTCCCAGAGAGAAAACGATGTCTAAGTTTCAGTCATCTCTACACTCGGCAGGTTTTGGGTAACTAAAAGTAATAATGGTGATAAAATAATCTTATATTGTATTCTTTAACCTGGGGACCAAAAAGTCTAGGGGATAATAAATCTCCACGTTGTTTCTTATTTTACCCTAAAATTTGACACATTTATTAGTAAATTCAGAGGAGTTTTTCGAAAATTAAATCCCTTTCAGGAACATTTTGGGAGAAGTGATTTTGTAGCTACCATATAATCAAAGACTTTAGCAAAGACAGATACTAAAGCGTGTTTATATCTTTATCAGTTCATTTCCTGCCTCATTGAACCCTGCTAATGACAATATAACTTTAAGTAGGATTATGTTATTATAAGAGAAAATAAGGCACGCACTCCGAAAGCTCAGGCCTCTCCACACCACGCAAGGCTAAAACACAGAATGGTAGATATACAAAAAACGCCGGCAGATGTATCATAACCAGATTTTTTTATTCATTTGTTCCTGACAGTTTCTGTAAATTTTATTAAGATCCGTCCGTTATTTTTTCAGTTATGTTGCAAACACACAAAGAGACAAACCCCATAAAATCATCATTTTTTGTGGAGGTTATTATTATATAACTGTGGCCAGCGTCGTCATGAAATGACGGAAAAAATAAATGTTTCAGGGAATCCTCCGTTTTCTTTGTTCCTAGTAGAGTTTCCGCTCTGAAGACTTACCTTAACTATTTCATTCACTGACGTGCTCAGTTAGCGCATCATGAGGTAACAACAAATAAAGCTTTAAAAAAAATGACAGAACAGAAAGTGTATTCCCTTGTGAAGCTTACTCGGCTTAGAATACAAGTTTCGCCCATCTATATATAAATACAGCGTTACAAGAATACGTCAATTTTTATATAGCTAATAACATTAGGCATTTGCGAGAATTCGNCATGAGGTAACAACAAATAAAGCTTTGAAAAAAATGACAGAACAGAAAGTGTATTCCCTTGTGAAGCTTACTCGGCTTAGAATACAAGTTTCGCCCATCTATATATAAATACAGCGTTACAAGAATACGTCAATTTTTATATAGCTAATTACATTAGGCATTTGTGAGAATTCGCACCAGGGGATATGAGCTTGGCAAGTGCGAGTGTCTCTGCAAGGCCACAGGTTCAGATCCTTACGAACTCCTCATGTGCTTTTTTAGCTCAAAAATGCACTCTGAGAACGCATACCTTCTCCAAGCGAGACATCGGTAGAAAAATATTCAAATTGGCTCTGAAACTATAATTTTCTTTGTATCAACTTTAAAATATAGTCACTTGTGCCTTTTGATAGTAATAACAGTTTGTGCAATTTTCTTGATGATCCGCTCTTAACTTTTGAGCTATGCTGCAAACAAATGTTATGACAAACATGAGTCAAACATACAGACAAACGAACTGATTTGCACCAAAATTTATTCATTTATGTCTTTTGACATTACTAGCAACTCTTATAAATTTCATAAAGATCCATTCATTATTTTTTGAGTTATTGTGCTAACAAGCATAAAACTAAGAACAGTGACAAACAAAGGAACGAACTAACGGATCATCACAAAAATTTGGTCATTTACTCTCTGTGATATACCCAACAACTCTTATGAATTTCATAAAAATCCACGCATAACTTTTTGTTTTAGGTCATTGAAAAAAATAAGGCAGACAAACAAACAAACGGATTGATGGATCTTCACCAAAAGTTAATCATCTCTTTCTCATAACATACCTAACAATTCTTGTAATTTTCGTCAAAATCCGTCCATATGTTTTTGAGTTATATTGGTGACAGGTAAAGAGACAGACAAACTCGACGAATACATAACCTTCTTGGCGGAGGTAAAAATGAGTTCTCCCTTCCTGGATAATTATAATTCCAGCTATGAGTGGAGACTAAAATCAGATATACAGATAAATATTTATAAACGGGAACCAGTTGAAGAAATTTTGCTTCATAGTTGCATCTTCTTATGACAACCTCTCTAAATTTTGCTGAATCTCAAGAATCAAATTTACCAAGTTTGAGCCTCAAACCCGATAATGAACTGATGCACAGCGAAACGCGCATCCTGGGTAACAAAGAAATTCCTCAACTGCCTCTCATTGAATTCTACAATATATTTCTGACATTTCAAAAAAAAAAAAAATATGTTTGTACACAAACGGGGATTGGAAACTAATCTCTAGCGCTGATGTTGACGATGAAAGAAATGCAGTGGAAGGTAAATGATGCTGTTCAAGAAAATTACGGAAAAAATAAGTAAAGTTGTATGAAAGACTTTCATGTGTTTTTGCTTTGTGTGAAGCTTTTAAAATCGTTACCACCGCTTAAGCTTTTCCATAATTGACTGATCCAGGAATAATAATATGTTATGAAGAATTTTTTTTTTCATCCCTTAAGTTTATACATGTAGTTAAATAGTAAACTTGCCTCTAGGATTGTATTTAAATTGTTTCATTTAATAGTCTGAGCGATTCCACACCGTGTATCAGTATTATCCTTTTATAATGTACCATATAACATGTGTACCATGAGAACAGTGAAAATTGTGGGACCAATTTTTGTTAGAGAATTTTTTCTTTCTCCCTGATGGAGAGTACTTAGTACCTCCAATGGCATCAGCTTGGTACGTTCTAAGTACCATCAATGAACCATTCATCGCTGTAGCACGGTAAGTACCAAAGAACATTACCACCGAACCACACTATATAGAGAGTACTTGAAATAATCCCAAGTATTGCCTAATCATGCTGTTTAAATTAGTACCAGTATATATAAAGGATTTCAATTTTTGTACCTAGATAAAGGCCGCTACTCCTGAGTTGTACAAAATCCTCAGAGTGTTAATGCATCAGCTACAATGATGGTACCTAAACCTGATGATTGTACCAGTACTGGTAACACTAAGTGGTGTTTAATCCCAAGTACATAATCACTGTACTCATATGCAGATACTAAATTAAAGTCTTTCGCTCGTAGAATTTTGGGGAGATGTCACCAGTGAAGGACCGAAGTGATGTGGGATGTGACATTCAATAGGGTAGGCAGTAGAATTGCGTGGGTTTACAGTGTTCTGGGATGCACCACAAGCTAGAGGCACTAACAGTTTCTGAAGCCTGTTTCGATGTATCTCGTCCTCGTTTCAAAAAGGATTCGCGTCCAGTTTCTTACCCTACACTAGGGCTCTTTTCCTGCCCAACGCCCGCTGGGAACCTTTGCAAACATTTAAAGAAACGTTGTTCTTATGAGTATGGCAATTACGACTATAAAGTACGACACGTTCTGGTCAAGTTTCAGTTTCATGTCTACAGTCAGCGTCCAGAGGAATACACTAGCAGTAATTCATAAGTTTAAAGTTAAAGAAAGAGAGGAATAAATATTTTGGTAATTATTTACCCCAGTACGACGAGAAGAAAATGCAAAGTGCTGAGATACGTCCAGGTGTCTGTGAGATGGAAAATTTAAAAATATTCTTGCCAGGCTACTTCTATTTATATGCGTATGTACCTCGCACTTAATTGTCCGTTTTATTAGCAGGTTGTTCAATTGAAAAAAACATGACTGCCGATATTCTGGAAATGTATACCATCCGTGACTGGAGATTCAATACCTTCCTTTTATCCTGGGTAAGAAACTGCACTTCTACCTCACGTTGTTGGCTATTCAGCCCACGTAAAAAAAATATCAATGTTTGTTTCATGAAGGCAGACTATGTCTGACCATCCACCCACGCAATAAGCACATAACTTTATGTTTCCCGTAAGGATATAACTTTGTTAGCACATCCTTTACGACCAACCCTGGTCGCTACTAGATCAAAATAAAGCTGCATTTAACCCTCAGCTAATTTTGACTTCTCTTCTATTCAACACCGTAGATATTTTTGGATATTCAAGTCCAGAAGAGACACTTCGGTAATTAATGCACCTGACGCTGGCTCTCAGGGGAATTTTATGACCTTTGATTGGGGAAACTTTGGTCAGATACCAGATTTGCATGCTAATGGGGAGATTTTCTACAGGTAAATTTAGCCTATCTATTTCCTGGCTTAACATTGTGAGAGGAAATATCTTTGTAGAGAAAATGCTCCTGCTGCTTAAAATAATTCATCGATATCGTATAGTTTTTGGAATTAAAAAATATCTTCGAATTGCAAAATGTTTGTAATAGTTATACCATTCCTATAACTTCTAGTTTTGAGAAAAAATACCTTTCCTCGCATAAAAATAGCCATAATAGTCGTAATAAGTCCACTATTTCCAAGCATTTAATAGAAACTAAAACATATCCCTTAATAACAAATGTTTTTATTGATTATAAAATATCCTCTATCTCATAGTTTAACGAAAATAAAAATGTTTTCGCAAGTAAATGCTTTTTGATTGTCATAATGATTCTACTATATCGTGGAATTAACAAAAAGAAAAATATAGTCACATAGTGAGTAGTTTCTGATATTCATAGTATACCCTCTATATCTTTGTGTTGGCAAAATTAAAAATTTCTTCATATCCTGAATGCATTTATCAATCGAAATAACTCCTTTATCTACTTGCTTGAAAGTAAATTAGAATTATTTTTAGTGCTAAACACTTATTACTGGTCGCAATAATTTCGATATGTACTATATTCCAACGGTAAACATGGTCCAGATATTCAATTATCCATTGCAGCTATAGTCACGGTTTTGGAGTCGGATGCTCAAACGCCTTTTAAAGTTACAAATATTATAACTGTACAGCTGGAGGCACAAATGCAACCATGTAACTGCAGAAGTTTTACATTTTTACTCCTCAAATTAAGATCTTAGTCATATTATTTAGGAAGGCATAGATTGGAGATACAAGCCCCTTTGATCAAAAGTTTATGAAGATCAGTACGAGGAAGTAACAAAAGCTGAGTGGTGATATCGATACTTCCGCGAGGAACTGTACAGTTTACGTTACCGTAACTTTATAAGGCGTTTGTGCATCCGGCCCCTTCTGGAAGAGTGGAGAGCTCCTGATTGCTAAGAAGTCGTATCGAGAGATACCGCCGGTATAGCTAAGTGGGTGACAGATATCAATATCGGGAAATACCGCCGTTAACGAAATGGATAACTGATACCAGCTAGGTATCGGGAGATACTGCAGTGGGAGAGCCCCTACGTACCTAAATTTTTACTGTCTGTCCTAGATAGCTTTGTCTCCAGGTGGCGATTCAGTATTAGGAAAAATAAAAGCTTATGCAGTGAGAGGCCTATAGATATAGATGGAAAACCCATAGATAAAAAACATGCCATTAGGAGGTACGCATTGACAAGCCCACCGGGTCAGAAGAAGCCCCGCTGACAACCACTGTTGATGGATGGCTACGTTGGGGAAACTCGTGAGAACAAGATGCATCAGTAAGTCTCATATGGGTGCTGCCACAATACCGCCGGTAGCAAACTGGGTTACTGATATCGGTATCGGGAGATACCGCCGGTGGCGAAATGGGTAACTGGTATTCAGTATCTGGAGATACTGCAAGTAGCGAAGTGGGAAGCTGGTATTAAGTGTCGGTAGATACCGCAAGTAACAAAGTTGGTAGCTAGTATTAAGTATCGAAATATACCGCCAGTAGTGAAATGGGTTACTAATATTACAAAGCTGCGTGTAGACGAGCGACATCTTCGCTGATTTCGACGGGACAATATTGTGGGTACATCCAGCTTGCCGCGACTTGTTAATGCACATGCAGCGAGGAGAGCTGCTTGCGGTAGCAATGTTGTCAGGTAAATTATTATCAGTTCGTTGAAACAGTAATGGCAAATATTAATTTTTTACATTTTAATCCTGTTTAAACGCTGGTTTTTTATTCCCTGTAACTAGTACTCAGCCACTGAATGTTCTGAACAATCTTGTTGCGCGCGCTATTGCACGTACGTTTTCCTCTGACAACCATTGCTCTATCCCTGAAACGAATTCATTTTATACTTTTGATATTGCAGTTGAGTGGCTACCATTTCAAGTAAGGTGTTAAGAAAAACGGAGGTGTTACGTACATTAGTAGCGCATATGTAGATAACAGGGGAAATTGTACAGCAAGTTGCTCTGAATTGCTCGGACGCCCCGCAGAAAATTGGCCTAGACCCATCCTGCTGAATTCGTTCCTCAGGCAACTTTTTCGCCGAGTCTTGTAGAGCAGTTGTGGGCGACTCACCACTCTAAGCATTTTTTGAGTTTCGTCTGCATTGGGCTTTAAGTAACAGGAGATACAGCAAGTAGTGAAATGGATTACTGATGTGAAATATCGGGAAATACCGCCAGCAGCGAACTATCTAACTTGGTATCGGGAAGTACCGCCAGCAGTGAAAAGATTAACTCACCATATGCTACAATAAACCCTCTAACTTCGCCCGATCTCAAATTTCATGCAATCTTTTTGACGGACCCAACAATTCACGCAACCGTATCTGGATGGCTACACAACATTAGCATCTGGATGGTTATGCAACATTAGTATCTGGATGGTTACGCAACATCAGTATCTGGATGGTT
>LQNS02001155.1:347614-357876 GCA_001587735.2 Parhyale hawaiensis
GTCACGCAACATTAGTATCTGGATGGTTACGTAATATTAGTATATGGATGGTTAGGAAACGTTAGTATCTGGATGGTTACACAACATCAGTATCTGGATGGTTACGCAGCATCAGTATCTGGATAGGTACGCAACATTAGTACCTGGGTGGTTGCGCAACCTTAGTATTTGGATGGTTACGCAACATTAGTATCTGGATAGTTACGCAACATTAGTATCTGGATGGTTACGTAATATTAGTATATGGATGGTTAGGCAACGTTAGTATCTGGATGGTTACACAACATCAGTNAACATTAGTACCTAGATGGTTGCGCAACCTTAGTATTTGGATGGTTACGCAACATTAGTATCTGGATAGTTACGCAACATTAGTATCTGGATGGTTACGTAATATTAGTATATGGATGGTTAGGCAACGTTAGTATCTGGATAGTTACACAACATCAGTATCTGGATAGGTACGCAACATTAGTACCTAGATGGTTGCGCAACCTTAGTATTTGGATGGTTACGCAACATTAGTATCTGGATGGTTACGCAACATTAGCATCTGGATGGTTACGCAACATTTGTGTCCGGATGGTTACGCAACATTAGTATCTGGATAGTTACACAATATTAGTATGACCTACCAATGCGTTGTTTAGTATCTGGATAGTTACGCAACACTAGTATCTGGATGGTTGCGTAATATTAGTATATGGATGATTAAGCAACGTTAGTATCTGGATGGTTACGCAACATCAGTATCTGGATGGTTACGCAGCATCAGTATCTGGATAGGTACGCAACATTAATATCTGGATGGTTACGCAGCATCAGTATCTGGATAGGTACGCAACATTAGTATCTGGATGGTTGCGCAACTTTAGTATCTGGATGGTTACGCAACATTAGTATCTGGATGGCTACGCAACATTAGTATCTGGATAGTTACCAATATTGCTATCTGGATGGTTACGTAACATCAGTATCTGGATAGTTACGCAACATTAGTATCTGGATGATTAGGCAATATTAGTATCTGGATGGTTACGCAACATTAGTATCTGGATGGTTACGCAATATTAGTATCTGGATGGGTACGCAACATTAGTATCCGGGTGGTTACGCAACATTTGTGTCCGGATGGTTATGCAACATTAGTATCTGGATGGTTACGCAACATTAGTATCTGGATAGTTACGCAACATTAGTATCTGGATGGTTAGGTAACATTATGTAGTATATGGACGGTTACGCAATATTAGTATCTAGATGGTTACGCAATATTAGCATCTGGATGGTTACGCAACATCAGTATCTGGATGGTTACGCAACATTAATATCT
This sequence comes from Parhyale hawaiensis, assembly GCA_001587735.2. Lineage (NCBI taxonomy): Eukaryota > Metazoa > Arthropoda > Malacostraca > Amphipoda > Hyalidae > Parhyale > Parhyale hawaiensis. The sequence continues at coordinate 348,948 of LQNS02001155.1, forward strand.
GGATGGTTATGCGATATTTTTATCTAGATGGTAACGCAATATTACGATATGGATGGTTACGCAATATTAGTATCTGGATGGTTACGCAATATTAGTATCTGAATGGTCAAACAATATTAGTATCTGGATGGTTACGCAATATTAGTATCTGCATGGCTACGCAATATTAGAATCTGGATGGTTACGCAATATTAGAATCTGGATGGTTACGCAATATTAGTATCTGGATGTTTACGCAATATTAGTATCTGGCTGTGCAATGCCAACCTATTTAATCCTCTAAATTTAAATGCTATTAACGAATTCATTGGGACTCTAGTCGATATGGATGGTTACGCAATATTAGTATCTGGATGGTTACACAATATTAGTATCTGAATGGTCAAACAATATTAGTATCTGGATGGTTACGCAATATTAGTATCTGCATGGCTACGCAATATTAGAATCTGGATGGTTACACAATATTAGAATCTGGATGGTTACGCAATATTAGTATCTGGATGGTTACGCAATATTAGTATCTGGCTGTGCAATGCCAACCTATTTAATCCTCTAAATTTAAATGCTATGAACGAATTCATTGGGACTCTATGCGAACACGGATTCTTTCCACTGATTGACCTCCCCACAAGAATCTCACCCGACAAACCAAATACGAATTTCTCTCTTTTAGATCAAATTTGGAGCAATTTTGTTCTTGGGGGGATACTGCACTCCGGTGTTGTTAACTTTGAGATTGCAGACCATCTCCCTGTCCTTGTGGTATTTAAACATGATACCGCTAGAGTTAAGAATTTTAGAACATCTCGTCATTTTAACAATGTAGGCTCTTTAAATCACTTCATCAATCAAGTATCACAGTTAAATTGTCCTAATGAATGCTTGGGCCACCCGTCTGCTGAACTGTTGGTTTTACTCAGCAGACTTTGTGATATCTATTTCAGATCATTTCCGCTGAAAATTGTTCCACTACGAAAGATAAGTGCTCCCTGGATAACAAAAGATATAAAGCACCTTATAAAAAAGAAGCATAAACTCTTTAAGCTCTATCGCTGCAATATAATCCACCGAAATTCATACAATGTTTACAAAAACATATTGGGATCATTGATTAGGTTAGTGAAGAAAACTTATTATCGAAATCAAATCAAACAAGAAGCCGAAGACCCTAAAAAGTCATGGAAAATTATTAATGATTTATTAAATCGCAATATCCAGACTAATACGCTGGAAATAGAAGTGGATGGCGAAGTCTTAGTTAGTGATAGGCTAGTTAATCCTTTTAACGCATATTTTACGTTAATTGCTAACAGTTTAGTACAAGACCTCCAAGACAACAATGTGCAATATGTACTTCCAAGACCTCGTGTTGATTTTTCGTTTGACTTCATACCGATTACTAACGATGAAATTATGAATATTGCATCCTCCCTCGAGAGAACAGCGACTGCATAATTGAAATACAACCACGGCATTTGCTACTTGTACTACCATATTTTGTTACTTACTTATGTGCTATTTTCAATAAATTTGTGCTGGAGGGAATCTATCCAAACGTTTTGAAAATCGCACTTGTAATTCCTATTTTCAAGGCTGGTAGCCGCAAGGACGCATCAAACTACAGGCCAATATCTACCTTGCCATTAATCAACAAAATATTTGAGAGATTAATTCATGCTCGTTTAGTGTCCTTCTTAAATACGAATGAGGTTTTAACGGATTTGCAATACGGTTTTAGGAAGAACAAAAATATTACATTAGCAGCTTTTAATCTTGTTGGGGACCTTTTGCATGCCTTCAAATCTAAATCTTTCACCATTTGCATGTTTCTTGACATGCAGAAGGCATTTGATACAGTTAACAATGATATACTAGTGACAAAGTTAGAGCATTCTGGAGTAACGGGAAATGTTCTTAATCTTATTGATAGCTACTTGTCAGATCGTGTCCAATATGTTGATGTAAATGTTGTTCATTCTACGGTGCAAAAAGTGAAATTAGGAGTACCTCAGGGATCGGTTTTAGGCCCCTTGTTGTTTAATATTTTTGTCAATGATATTGTATATTTTAATGACGTAAATACAATATTATTTACGGATGATGACGTATTTTATATAAATGACATGCATTTCAATGGTGCACTAGAGAAAACAGTGCAATTTATCGATCTCCTTTTAAGATGGATAAGAAAAAATCGTCTAACTCCGAACGCTAGGAAAACGAAACTGATGGTATTTAGTTCGAGACCGATTCCTGACCTGCCAGTTCTTGATTTTAACGGCACCACACTGGAATGGGTTAAGTCTTTTAAATATGTAGGTGTGATATTAGATGATAAATTATCCTATGGTAGTCATGTTAAGGAGTTATGTATCAAACTGAAAAAAGCAAAAGGTGCAATCTATTCAGTTGCAAGGTATCTGTGCAGAGATACCTTACGGTCATTATATTATTCATTTATATATACACCTCATTAATGCAATTATTGCTTGGGTGGTGCGACCTCTAACTAGACTCGAAAAATCAGCACAATTATGAATTAAACTTACGTATTATCCTGAATGTTAGACGAGATGAGACTAATATTCCAACTTGAGCACTCTGAGAGCGCATACCTCCGCCAAGTGAGGCAACGGTAGCAAAAAATTCAAATTGGCTCTGAAACCATAATTTTCTTTGTATAAACTCCAAAATCTAATCATTTGTGCCTCTTTATATTCATAACAGCTTGTTGAATTTTCTTGAAGATCCGTTCAACTGTTAACAAACGTTATGACAAACATGAGTCAAACATACAAACGAACAAACTGATCTGTACCAAAATTTGATCATTTATGTCTTTTAACATTGCTAACAACCCCTATGAATTTCATAAAGATCCATTCATTATTTTTCGAGTTATTGTGCTAACAAGCATAAAATTAAAAATAATGACAAACGAACGAACGTATCATTACCAAAATTTGGTCATTTACTCTTTGTTATATAGCTAACAACTCATGTCAATTTCATCAAAATCTATCTGTAACTTTTTGAGTTATGACATCGAGAAAAATGAGGCAGACAAACAAACAAACTGATGGACATATCTTCACCAAAAGTTAATCATCTGTTCCTCCTAACATACCTAACAATCCCTGATATTTTTAAACGTAGGTATAGGGAATATTGTATTGCCGAGTATAATGGCTAGATAACCTTATGTGCCCAACAAATTAACCATTACTTTCTATGGGTTTGTTCTCTAGGTAGACTGTATATTATGTAAATAGATTTGTATCTTATTCTTTTCTGAGAGCAATAAAGGTGTAAAGGTGTCAAGGTGTACCTGGCAAAAGACCATTAGCAATGCAAAGCCTGTGTACGGCTTCCAAAAAAAAAACAAATACAATATATATCCATGAGCATCAACACAGTGATGCATTCCACTTATAAGTCGAAACTAAAATATTTTTTTTTTACCAAGGAAATTAGTCTTTGTTAGGGAGCAGAATTTAGTATGAAATTTAAAACCTCAAAATATTTTCAAAGAATCTTAATCTTCTAAGAGTCAGGAAAATTCTGATATGGCAGCTGAATGGAGTCTTCAGTACTGGGAGACGCCATGGACTCTGCGGTGACACCGTTAATTTAATGAAGAAAATAGTCATTCGGGTCTGATTTCAACTCTACCATGTTCTTCTTAAGAAAATAGGTATATGCAAATACTTAGGTCACATTCTTGAAAATTGGTCATAAAAGGGTAACAAATATGTGAATCTATTCTTGTAGTAAAGACTGAATTCTGAATGAAATTATTGCTATTGATTATTGTACGCCATATTAAGGCGGCTTCACACGTCTGTCCTTTGTTCGGTATGCGTGCAGTGACGGAACGCTTCGGGCTTAGTGCATTGCGCTAGCAATGTCGGGTCCTGCTTCGTTCTAAAACCAGAGGCATGAAGTCTTGCTACCCTGGGGATAGCAGCGTCAGCGCTTCTGACATTCATATTTTCACTACGAGAGTACGGACCTAACCAGCAGTACGAATGATCGGGGAGGAGGGGTTGTACTTGTCATTGGAGTCTTCCACCACTGACACCATAGCTTGTCACTCTCTACTCAAGCGCAGCAGCGAGCTGCTTTTGGGCGTGACGGTTATTGATCTGCGACATGAAAAAAGACCATGTGAATATTCCAGTTAAGTATGCATCTAAGGCGACTTTATATTATACCTAAACATACAATATGTATGACTGAGGGTCCCTACCTTCTACAGTATCTTTGAAAACACAATGGTATGCCTATCAAATATTTACTAAATGTTAGAGGTTACGTCAGCTAGCAAAGCAAGTATCTTTACTAAAGTTTCTGATATATTTTCAACCAGAGATGACCTAGCACTCGACAAGTTGTGCACTTATTTGCTGCTCAAACGGACACAGTAACGCATTAGGACGCTCTGTGCTGCATTAGAATCCAAACGACTGGCTTGTGAACCCCTTCCATAGTAAACTAGTGACCCGTGGCGTCAGAAAATGAAGGTAGAAAAAATTTCTACTTTCCGCTTAGTAGATGAACTTTCCTACATAAATATATAATTATATATATATGATTTTCATATTCTTCTTTTTTTTCCTAAGATATCTCTATGATTCTGACGTTATGGTAATAGCTCATACAGGGTCGGAGCATAAATCCCGGACGCTTTATGGGAATGGGCCTGTTGCGTATTATTTAATCATATGTACATATATCACCAACACAGTGTCACGATATGAACGTGATATCTGCGCGCCTAATGCACTAGTGCGTACAAAATATACGTAGAAATCCGATACCTTGATAGCATGCGTTGATATAACGCCGGCGACGGTGAAGCAACACAAAACAAAAAACTCGACTTCCCCAAGATCTTCCTTCCCGCAAGCCCAACGCTGGATACGCGAACCACGCAATACAGCGTTTGACTTGGGCAATTTTGTGCAAGCGTTTTAGGAGAGCCCTACCGGGCATCCTGGGCCCTGGGGACCATAACCCCCCTCAGGGGTGCCACTACGTGCTCTGAATCTTAAGTCAGAGTCTTTTGAACGCAGATGGAACCCGGACGTTGCAAGCTCGGTCCTCATCTTTTGCAAAGAAGAGCGAAAAATAAGGGCCAACCGGCGTAGCAGGCTCCTATTTTTTATAATTTTTTTATTTGTTGTTGTAATCAGTATCGTATATAATGATTCCTGTCGCGTCTTTAGGGATCTATTTATATGAATGTTTATGGTTTTCCTGTCAAGATCTATGGGAATAAAATAAGAAGAAATTCGTGAGTCGAAGATAATCCGATGGTATCCAGGATACCGCGTCGCAAGCGGGCAAACTTGGGGAAGTACTGTATACATTTATGAACCTGAGCTCGGCTGCATGAACGTGTTTGTACATGTTAGAGGTGATACCGGAAATGCCAATATCTACATCATGTGTACATATGTATCCTAGCTTCCGGACACAACTGAGAACGGAGGCCCTTTTTGCGGCGATTCTGCAACTTACTGTTAGGTATGTTAGGTTAGGTATGGTTAAGTCAGGTACGGTAGGTTAGAATAGTGATAGATGAGGTATGTTTAAGAATTCGGACAGGTTAGGATAGAGTAGAACAGGTTCTTTTCACGGCAACTGCAACGATCGCCGCCAAAACCACCGACGTAAAGGCCGCTAGACAAAGTCCGGTGTTTGCAGACAAGGTATTGAATTTTTCTCTGAGAAGTCTTTTGAAGCGTTGATAACAAAACAATACAGGGGTTTAATAGAGCACTAATTTTCTGCCGTCATTTTATGACGGAGAGGGCCACTAGTTATTGTCACAGTTTTGTTTTGGGGCTTTTTAGCTACATATTTTTGTTATTTTGTGACATGGGGCATGTTATTTGTTAGGTACCTGTTTCTTTAACTCACTACTTTTCTCTCATTCGGTATAAGAATAGTAGGGGTAATAATTATCAATATATTAATATAATAATACTTAATAATAAAATAATAATAACCCTCCAGGAAAGCGTACTGTTTGGAACAGCGCACATCATTCGCAAAGTGCTCTGAGCTTTAGGTTGCGGGATGCAGTGCAGTGTACAGTATTTCTATGTACCGGTCTTAGTGCGGAGTAACAACTTTCTATTAAACCTTTTCCAATGTGAATTGATACCGTTTAGCTACATAGATAAATATATATATATATATATGTCTATAAATAGTTATCTATATATATTATCTTTATTGATATTCATATACAGGGCGTTGCAAAATTCTTGTTACAAACTACTATAGAAAATATCAATATAAACACTTCTTCATCAACAAAATATTGGGCTTAGATAAGTTATGGGATTTCAAGATCCATACTACAGTTTGGCGTGTATTGAATCAGAATAATTATCATCCGTATCACTTCCACAGAGTCCAGGGTCTACTTCACTCAGATTAAGCTCCTTGTGAAGGATTCGCGAAGTGGTTTTTGTATCAGGAGTTAGAAGATCCCCATTTTGCAGAACATGTGTTGTTTACGGATGAAGCTTCCTTCACCTGTGATGGACTTTTTAATGTTCATAATTTTCACGTATGGCAGCAGAACAACCCTCATGTCATCCATCAACATCACCATAAGCAACGCTATACTGTCAACGTTTGGACAGGTATCGTTCACAATCAAATCAGTGGCCGTACATTTTGCAGAGCGTCTCACTGGGAATATTTACAGAGTCGTTCTTGAAGAATTCCTTCCGGATTTATGGGGCGTTGTGCCTCTTAGTATTGGTAGAAGACTTTGGTTTCAACTCAATGGAGCTCCGGCACATTATGCTCTGAATGTAAGACGTTTTCTCGACCATAAATTTCCAAATCAATACATTGGTTGTAATGGTACTATGTCCTGGCCATCAAGATCACCTGATCTGTCTCCGCTAGAGTTTTTCTTGCGGGGGCTTATGAAAAGTCTTATTTATGACACACCTGTCGAGTCTGAAGAAGACCTTTTCGCCCGAATTGCAGTTGCTGCTGGAGATATTGCCGAGATTCATGGAATCTTTGACGAAGGTGTCGTGCTTGTATCTATGTTCATAATAGACATTTTGAATAATTAGTGAAATGAGATCCTTGCAAATAAAAACTGTCTCTTGTTATTGAGCAATATAACTACCCTCGTGTGTATTAATGAGCAGAGTGCATGTAGGTTAACTAATAATCAGCATGCATTATTTACATGATTATCTCGCAAACAAAGCTTTTTTCGAATTTTTTATTGATGAAGCAGTGTTTACATTGATATTTTCTACTAGTAGCCGAAGTCTGCACTAAGAAGTTTGCAACACCCTGTATATATATCAGTGAATTCTTAAGACCACTCCTAAAAAACAGCTAATAAATATGGAATCATGTAGATTAATAAATATATCGCGGGAAAGACCGCTTTCAACACCTTCACAGTGCCACAGTACCAATATGCTCTCGTCTCTGATATAGAAAATATTATAATAAATAGATCTACATGCAAATATGATTGTTATCTTAATTACCTCCTCCAAGGAGGCTATGTTATTGCCGAGTTTGTCCGATGCCAAGACAACTCAAAAAATTACAGGCTCGTCTTTACGAAATTTACAGGTAATTGTTGAGCTTGTTAGGAGGAATAGAATATTAACTTTTCGTGAAGATAGATTTAATCGTTTTTTGGCCTCCTTATCTTCTTAGTACCATAACTCAAAAACTTAGGGATGGAATTTTATAAAATTTACATTATTAGTTAGTTGTTTCAAGGAGAGCAAATGACCAAATTTTTTAATGATCTGTTGATCCATTTAATTGTCTCTATGTTGAATTTTACGTTTGTATGCAATATAACTCAAAAAAGTTATGAACCGATCTCTATGAAATTCACAGGTATTGTTAGAAATAACCAAATTTTTGCTGCCCATCAGTTTTTCTGTTTGTGTGTGTTTGCCTATATAATGTTTGACAGAATGTTCGTAAACATAATTCAAAAAGTAATGAATGGATCATTATAAAATTATTATAGGAATATTTAGAAATGTTGAAAGATACACATGACCAAATTATAGTGATGGTCGGATTGTCCACTTGTGTGTTTGATTGATGTTTGATAAAATGTTTATCAAAAAATATCTCAAAAAGTCATGGAAGGGTCAAGAAAATTTCAAAAGCTTTTATTGGTGTCAAAAGCCACAAACGACCAGATTTTAGTACTGATAAAAAGCTAATCATAGTTTCAGAACCAAGTTGAATCTTTCGTTAACGTTGCCTTGCTTGGTGGAAGTATGCGCTCTCAGAGTGCTCTAGTTTATTCTGCCAATGTATATCTCACTAAAATATAATAACCAGTAACAAAGCAACATAGCCTATATTTGTGTAGTAGAGTGTTATAAGGGCAAAATTAACTTCCTGATCGGGTACACAGAGAATATTAAATTTTGTTAGCATTAGCAAGAAAGAAAATCTTGCGCTAAGCATTCTGTTCTCTGGGAAAAGAGGGGAAGAATTAAATGGTCTTTGTAAGGAAAAATATTCGATTTTTCGTTTTTAGCTTTTTCGTTGGTGCGTAAATAATTCATAAGAAAAAGGACGAGTAGCCAAAACTAATACGCATAAAATAATTGAACAGTTGTTTTTTTAGGAGAACACAAACAAATTTTATACGTTTTTAAGACAGTTGATAGTCCTTAAGATAATTACATATACGCAAGTTGACCAATAGATCCTTTAGTATTGAAACATGTAAGTTTTAAGACGAGAAGTCACATATATATATATATATATATATTATATTTATACCACGGGACTTAACATGACAGAGGGCATAAATGACTGCATAGCTCACCATTTTTCTTCAAATCTTTGTAAAAGCAATAAAGATGAGCTACATTTACATATTATTGTTGGCATGACA
>LQNS02001155.1:382906-399593 GCA_001587735.2 Parhyale hawaiensis
GGGTTCTAGTGCCGCTAGCCCCCTAAAATTTTGGGACGTAATGCCCCCATACCTGAAGACACTTTTTGAGCAAAAAACAGAAAATTGATCATTTTGACCATTTTCGCCGGGACGACCCCCTTAACGGATCATTACCAAAATTTAGTCATCTACTCTTTGTCATATATCTAACAACGGGTGTTAATTTCATAAAAATCCATCCATAACTTTTTGAGTGCTGACATTGAAAAAAATGAGTGAGACAAACAAACAAACAAACGGATTGACATATCTTCACCAAAAGTTAATCGTCTGTTCCTCCTAACATGCCTGAAAATCTCTGTAAATTTCGTCCAAATCGGTTCGTAGCTTTTTGAGTTATCTTGGTGACAGACAGACAAACAAAGAGACAGACAAACAAAACGAAAACATAACTTCCCTGGTGGAGATATTAATGTAAGAATCAATAAATTATGAACGAAGAATTGTAGCATTGACATTTCGGCCGTCTAAAGAATAACTTCGAAACCCCCTGAAACTGAATCTAAAAGCATCGACACTTACGGTCAGGATGAAATCTACAGAAGATTTAAAGCTTGTCTGATTATTTTCATAGAAATGGGTAACTCAAACGCACTTTTTCTCTCGCCAGTTGGTATGATTCAAAAGTAGACAGCATTAGACGATATGGAAATCAACCTCGCTAAAAATTAAGTGCAGGGGACATGACTTTTTTTTTCAAGAACTCCTACACATTGGGCTGGAAACTAGGTTCTTGACGTTTTTTCAATTAATTTTTTTGAAAGGTTTAACAAAAACTACAACTAATCAATAACATAGTGTCCATTGATGGAACACAACTCCGTGCATCGCATATTTTGATGTACAGGGACCATTTTTCGTTTTCAATAACCGTTCTGAAAAGAAATCGTTGTTTGTGTCCTTGGGCTGAGCGTTGACGCAAAACCAAACCGGTGGAGATTGTAGCTCGTTGACTTTTTTTGCTGTCACTTAAGACATGCAAAACCCATGATCCATACTTCTGAACCTTTCCCATCGAGTGAAGATACTTCTGTACAGCAGTTTAGGAGCAGTCCATTTTCTCTTGACATAGCCCTTGTCGTTTAACGAAGGTGTTCGAACTCTACTGAACGATCAAGACGAGGTGAATCTTTGAGGTGAAACTTTCAATTTGTGAACTTTGCATACTTTGCATACTTCTGGCATGCCACCCTCCCCATACACAGCGCACGTATGGTAAGCAGCTTTTGTGGATTTAGAACCTTGGTTGACAGCAAAAAGATGGAGATGTGGAAATTGTAAAATGCTCATTATTCTTCACTTCATATTCGATTTTGGTGTGTTGAAAATAAACAAAAACTAACTAAGAATACTCGAAAACAAGAAAAATAGGCAACAAATGTTTTGATAATATAATTTTTGAAAAATATAGACTCCAGAATAAAAAATAGAATATACTCCAAAATGTTAAAAACACGCCAAGAGCTTAGCTTCTAGCCCAAAATTTGTGATAAAAGAAACAAATCAAGTGGTATCTCTTGGTAGGAAGTGCTAGATATGTGCTGCGCAGTGGGAGAAATCAAGTGCAGGCACGCTGGAGTGGAATCCATCATGGCCGAGGGGTGAAGTTTAGAGTAAACACTAAGGAGGTAGAATTCAGCGTGGCAGCAGGAAAAGTCAAGGGCAGAAACTGCGGAGGTAGAATTCCTCGTGGCAGCAAGAGGGATCATGTGTAGTCAGGCGGAACCAAATGCCTCATTGCAGCGGGTGGAAATAGGAGTAGACACAGCGGGTGTAGAATCCCACGTGGCAGCAGAAGTCAAGAGTAGTTTCATCCCTCATGGCCGCAGAAGAAGTCGTGGGTAGGAACGACGGGGGTAGAACCCCTCATGGCAGCGGGTGGAATTCAAGGGTAGACACGGTGTGAGAGGGGTGGTGGAGGAAGGGGGTGGAGACACTGGTGGAGACAGGGGAGGGAGGTTGTTGAGAGGAGGGTGCGGTCGTTAATGCAGGGGCCTGTTCAGTCGTTGAAGGCTCAGTGTAGAACCGTCGCCCCTCCGAGTAACATTGGCTAGGCAGGCTAAGCCAGCGCTGCAGCTCGTCCGCACCGTGACTAAGAACTTCTGTAGCCCCCCAGACTGCGCCGGTGTCCAAATTCACCCCTCCCTCAACCCCTCCCCACCCCCCTCGGGGGGCTATATCCCCCACTGCAGAATAGAAGCGCTCCGAGCAAAGCAAAAGCTAGACCGCATCGTTTGCTGCATTGGAGGACGAGCAGCCTCTTCCCTCGCTCTCCGGCACTCTCCTTCATCTCCCAGACCTGACTGGAAAACATGAAAACCTGCGAGCACTTGTGTGAGGTGTCTTGTTGTTATGTCCGGTGTGTTACTGCCGCAAGTGTGTGTTTTGAATTGCGGCTTCCACCTTACTGCTTACCGTGAATTGAAAAAAAATACCGGTGTCGCAGCCTCGAGGTTTTGCGGTATTGAGGAAACCCTCGTTCTGCCGCACTACTTTCCACTGCACTTTGTTCTATTAAAAACAGGAAAATGGTGTTTTTTTCCATACATATGAAAATTACTGGTGTCGCAGCCCCGAGGATTTGCTTTATTGAAAAAACCTTGACCCTGGGGGTAATACTTTCAACTGCACTTTATTTTCAGGTTTGAAAATAGAAAAGTAGTAATATTTTAATTCAGTAAAGAGAAGAGATTTCAGTGTTGCAGAGCAACGTGAGAAACTGGTATCTGCACTCCAAAGAAATTGTATCGCAATTTATATATTTTGCTATGAAAACTGGTGCGGTTTTTCTCCCTGAAAAGTAAACTATCTGTATCGAAGCACGATGTTTTTTATTCATTGAAAATTTTAAAAAAAAATCGTAAACGCTTAGACTTGTTATCGAAACCTAAATTTAAGTTTTACAAAGTAATTGTTATTTTTATTCTTAAAAACAAGAAAATCGATATCACAAACCCAGATTTTTTCTTTAATTGAGAATACCGAATTCGAGCTCTCCAGTTTTCCATGGTATTCCAATGTGGAATTTCTACAACTATTTTATATTACATTGGCAACGTTGAAAAAAACATTGCCAAATGGTTGGTTTTAAACGTAATGCAAAAATGCTTTTCCCTGCACTTTATTTCGTTGAATAAAGAACTTAGTGATGTTCTTGTGAAAGACCAAGACCAAGCTACTTTATAGAAGCTGTTAAAAGTGAAGAAAATGGAAACCAGGATAACCGATTTCAACTAACCTAATAGTTTTTTATTTCAGACCAAGGATATAAGTGAAACCTGTACCCTGAATAGTTTATACACATGTAAGCCGGTGACGAAACCTTCTTTATTTTTTTTTTAATTATGCCTGCCGCAATCTTTTCTGACCCGTGCCCAACTTGCGAAAATGAGGTATGATTTTTGTCAGAAAATTTGGTGTCGAATCAATTGTTGAAGAAATGTTTCAAGTCATTATTCACTTCGGCAAACAAAGGTTAAATAACTAAAAGCGAAAAACACGACACAATCTTTTCTGTAACTAAGGAAACCTGTGCGGCATCGTTAACTAAATCCCCCTCCCCCCCATTAACAAAAAACAACATGGCTTCGTGCTACTTTTCGGGGAAATAGGAAAATTTTAGAAAATTTTCTTTACTCTAAACTAAAAAAAAATCATTGCAATTATTACTGCGTGGCTCCAAACATGCAAAATTTTGTCAAATATCTGTCGATTTTGTAACGAAAAGCTACACTCTTACCGCATTGGTAAGAAACAAGTACATTGATTGTATTTCCCCTGCCGCGTGTCTACCCTTACAATTTCACACTTGTTTATTTTAGATTGCTTGTTACATTCAATGTAGTTACAAGACTATGTATGACGCATGAACATCATGCTTCGTACTTGGGTAAATAAAAGTATCAAATTTGACTCTCAATTTTATATATATACTTACTCTCCATAAATATTATATACACATAATAATTATTATTAATAGAACATTAATTACATTAAAATAATTTTATTATTAAGGGGATTTCACGACCCAAATTGGATCGGTTGAGCGATGTTCAGCTCTACACTCTGGCGCTGGGTCACATCCCGCAATTATTATTACTGATATTATTATATTTTTTACAATTTTCTTATTTTCGAAAGACTAGCCTTTCAAAGCTACATTTTCGTAGAGCATATTGTTCTACAGCATACAATTGGCAATAAAACTCTAGTTATTTTTACCAGCAGTTAGCAACTCCTGCTAGTAGTGCGCATTTACCAGGATAAAAAAAAACAGAACTACCAACACCGATAAAATTAATATTACATACTACAAAAATTAGTTTTCCATTAGAACATCCCTTTCCAATTACGTTACAACCTGTTTCTGGAGTACTATTCATATCTATTTCACTACAACCCTTAACAAAAATACCATGCACTTCCATCACACTACGACTCATTTCTAGAATACCTACCATCAATTTCGTTATATTACAACCCAATTCTAGCATACCTACCAATAATGTCTATTTGCTACAACCCATTTCCCGAATACCATTCGTTCTTGTTTCAATACATACAATCCAATTCCAGACTATCATTCATTTCGATTACTTATTAACCCATTTCCAGATAGCATTTATTTCCATTACAATATAATCCGTTTCCAGAATACAATTCAATTCCATTGAAGTATCCTTTTCCCGGTATTGTCTGTGCTTCATTTATAGTACTTTTTTATTTCTTCATCATGACGGCTTTCATTCTTAAAAAAACAATCTCATGCATGCTATCATAACGCTCCTCTTGCTGACAAATGTCTTGCTCATGTTATCAAAATGTTCTTTTTCCAAACAAAATCTCGTCCATGCTATCATTAAATTTCTATTGACTGTGAAAACTCGCAATGCTATCATATTCTTCCTCTACATTACAAAAACAATCGCCCATGTCTAAATCAACCTTCCAATTTCTTCTCATGTACGTGCCTTAACGAATATTTACATGTATATACTTATAATACAGTAATTGCATACTTATATATTATTCGATGCTAATTCATTTTTAGGCTCAATAACTTTTTACTACTTCCTTGCACACTAAATACGGTAGCAGTCTTTCCTACCAGACGTACGGTATAAGAAGATATCTCATGGCTAATATATCTTTAATTAAAGCATGTAGGATAATTAATGAAGTATAAATAAGAGAGCTGTTACGACAATGAAAGTCCGTGTTTTTCTCTCTACTGTTGTTATCAAGAAACACATTTCCATAGTTATGAAAACAGTCCTACTAGGTTTCAATGAAAATAACCACCATTAGTGATATTTTCAACATATAAAGAAAGCTCCTGAAATTGATTTACATTTTCTTGCTATAAAATATAAACAAAATGCAAAACACCAAACAATGGCATTTTTATTGTCTCGACAGCCCTTTTATTTGTCCTTAATTTCAGATTACCCTGTAAAATTACAACTTCTAATCAGTGTGTAATGCATTTCCAGAAACCTGAAGACATGGTAGTCTGCTCCTCAAAGAAAATTTTAGATCAGTACAAGTCTCAGTTTTAGTCATGCTTGTTAACTAGCTCAGTGCATATATTTATTTAGTAGGAGCGCCAAATATCTTCTGTTAAGCATATCTTACTATCTTCATTACAGTTATTTCGAATTTTTCGGACTTTAATTCAGCAGCAAAGCTTGTGTGATATGCTTCCGTACCAACTACTTCACTACACCGGACTGGAACCGATGTGTTGCTTCGAGTGACTTTTTCATACCTGATTACAACTTCTAAAATCAAAATTACGATAGAAACTCGAAAAAAACTCCCTCAGTCCGAGGAATGGAATTATTGACATTAATCTCATAGAAAAGAAAAATATTCCTAGATGAAAACATAACTTCTGGGAAAAAGTGTATGCATCGAAAGCTAATAATGCTCACCATAAGTCATATGTGTAAAAAACGTCGTCATGTGATTTAGAAAGCAATATAATAGCTGATGAATGAGTATAAACTGTAATAACCGATTGAGAAATCTGAAAAGAAATGTCATACTTGATCAAAAACTGTCATTTCTGGTAAAAAAAAAAACAATTGAATGTGATATAGTGAGATTATGCTTGACTTATTCGGCTAAATTTTTCTCGCCAGAGCCGAAGCCAAATTTTGAAAATCGATAAATATGTAAAACTCCAAGTTTCCTCCTATCTACTTATCAAGAAGGACTTTCGGTGCCGCTCTAAAAGCTTGTAAGTGGGGAAAAAATTGAAAATTTTACTGCCTTTGGCAGAGAACTGCTATCTCTAGCGATTTTGAGGCTTTAAATGAAATTGGAAATAACTTAATTATTGACAATCATAACCGATGCGAAAAACCTGTAAATGAAAAATTACTGATCTTAGATTTTTCAAGCTAATAACAAAGAAACACAAAGCTGTTGATACCGGAAGTGTAATTGGAAATAGCATATATTAATAGATATTTGACACTGGCTGCAAATTGCTGATGTCTAATATCACCAGCGAAATTTCAAGTATTTCAAAAACAGGGAACTAATGTGGTGAAATCTAAAAACTCGCTCATCTTACTGTGTGCTATTAAAATTACAAGGCAAGTGCCGTTGCCACAAAGTAAGGCGTTTACATAACACTGGACCTGACAATTTCTAATTTTCATCTGAAACGCGTTCTCTTCCGTACTAAAAAAAATATAAGTCAAGATTGCCAGTCTTTTATGGGTGGCCCAAACCCAAGAATTCCATCAAGACGAAAACAGTGACATATTTTCTGCATCTGCGACGCTTTCTCTTTCCCATTGGTGAATAAAGAATAAAAGAACACTTTTTCCCTCCAGCTCAGCCACCCAATTGATGTAAAATTCGTTAAAAAAGGAAAATAAGCAGCTAAGTCAAACCAGCACCTAAGTGCCTTGCTAGCTAGTGCCTTGCTTCTTGTGCGTCTTCAATTTGCCTTCAAACTTCGCTAACCTTGCGATATATTGCGTCCAGTCCTGAGCTGCTAAATAACGTTTGTTTATCTCTAGCCAAGCTGCCTCCCAATAACGCTAGATTTAAGGCTTACATTGTTGATAACTTGCTTGTTACTGCCGCTGCTGCTGCTTTTTCTGTTGAACTTTGTAAGTTGGTTTATGTTTCGCTCGCTGTAGTTGCTTCTGGAACACCAATCAGCTGGTGGAGTGTACAGTGAGAAGTACATGACACCCTTTCACACACGGATGGTCCAATTGTTTTTTTTTTTTTTATTGTGTGATTGAAAGAGAAGATACTCGTTATTCCTGCTGGATGTGTACCCTAAGGTGCAAAATCTTCACGATTTGTGGACATAAGCTGTTCTTGAAGTTCTGTGATTGATGTAATAATAAGATCATTCCGCTACTATAAGTGCAAAGATATTCTATGGTGGAAAGTTGTCATGGATAGTTACTGGAAGTGGTACGAAAAATTTCTGATTGTAACTGGAAAAGCATCGATAGCGCTCCTACGGTACTACGCTTACATTGACTGGTAGGCAGTAGTGAATAAAACTCTTAGATTGAATTTTACTACCAGTAGACACTTAAGTCAAACTTATACTGTAAATTCAACAAAAGAACTCTTGTGAAGATTGTGCAAATAACGATGAAGCTCTTCGGTGAAAACTGGTGAGAATACTAATCTTTCGGAAAACTATAAAATGAAAAACTTGTGAAAAACGAATGGACAACATGGAAAAAATATCGTCTAGAAAATTTTAATTCATGTGATGTGAATAAACTAAAGGTGAAAACAAGTTTAAATTCAAAAGTATGAAGACCTTTGTGTGAAGACATTTTAAAATTTTTCTTCATCCTACTTGTATTTGAGGAAGAATTGTCAATATGGTGATTTAGAAAAAAACTGGAAACCAGTGATACCTGTGTTACAACATACATCTACTGTTCGAACTACCGTGCAAAAAGGGAAAAGTGTTAACCCAAGTCTGGTGTATCGCAACTGGCACAAATGTTACTATAGTTACAGTAATTTCAAATTGAAAATATATGAATCCCACTTCGTGATCATGATGAGTTCCCAAGCATAGGTTTTAATTTTGTTTACTACCAAAATACCGGGTGAGTAATGTTAGACAAAGAAGAAGTGCTCAAGTAAACTGTGTAGTCAAATATTATTGTTAAACATCTCTCTGTAGTTACAGGAACAATAAAAATATTCGTCATTAGATATCAGTATTTGTTACTGGAGTGTTCAAAAAATTTCAAGCAACATTATTAATATATTTGCAAAACAACTCTAGCACTCTGCAATCTAAATAAAAGTCTGTGAAATCATTCAAATAAATAGGCGTTCAAGTTCATGTATCTGCGAATACTTGTTGTTTACAAACCGGAAAGAATAACAACGGTGCTTATAGTAATACTTTTATAGCATCACCTGTATAAGAATTATTACATACCCAGCATAGAGAATAAAAGAATAATAAACTACGGAATAAACAAGAAAGTATTACAAGAAAAAACTGATACAGACAAAATTGGTCACGGAGAAATACAGCTCATTTGCTCTTCATTTTCTATTTGAACATAATTTGCACTTACGTTGAGAGCTTTTTTCCTAATTCAGCAATAATATTTTAAGCTGTTACTCGTGTTTAACTCGATTTACATATACTCCTTAGTCTTAATTCTATTTTAGTTAGCTAGGTCAATTTATACGTCAAGCCTCGCTATTCATCTGCATCAAATCTTTTGCCAACTAAAAATCAGTAAACTAATGAACTCTAACCTCAACTAACTTACCTCGCCGATGAGAATCGCCGTGACCGTCTGCATCGCGGATTTTTGGAAGAAAATTTGCACTTCACGTCCAAATTTTGCTGCCAAGCTGCCTAATTTTCAAAGTCGTTGGAAGTTTTGGAAGTTTTCGCTTGGCCTTTTGGAGCTGTAGACAACTTTTCGACAGCTTCCTCAGGGCAACTTTGTTCCGGGATGCCTTAATCAGACTGGCCATCGACTCCGCTCGCAACGACGTAATATGCCGATAAGTGAACAAAAAAAAATAACCCTTGTTTTGTGTTAAATTCGGGATTTCGACAAGATAAAACTACAAATTGGCATTGTAAATTTTTGAAAACATGCAAATTTAGTCTACTCTGTTGAAGAAGTTTGTGGACGACATATTACATACCTGAATTAAATAAATTCACGATAGCCAATTCATATTTTCGTTTTGTCTGCAGCTGTGCATTATCTCACTTGAAGAGCTAGATTTTATTCCTAGCACTTCAGCAAGTTTGACTCTGAATTATTGCACTGGCATCAAATAAAATATTGACAACTTTATTCGTAGAAAACGGAATTCATGTAAGACAGCCGATTATAATATCTTGAAACGACAGAGAAACTAACATGTCAAGCAATTTGCTCTTTCAAAACCATTGATCCAAAAGGTGTCCATCATGAATTTAGGCAAGCAATCTAATCTTATCTGTTTGTGAAATATAATTATATATGAGAAGCTTATTTTGCTGGAAAAATTAACTGGCAACCTCCTCTTATTATTATTGATATTTCCCATTTGTGTGTAATCTGAATTTGCAAAAAACAAATCTGTGAAGTAGCTATCATTTCGAGCGATCTCCTCACAAACGACTTGATTTATTGAAGCTGTAAACCAACAGCCGAACTGCAGCAGCTGCCAGGTGGTTCCTCGAACTTTGGTTGAAATTTGCAAAGTTTGATCTTCTGTCATATCAGCGTAACGCCGTAGATGCTTCGTTGACGCACCTCGCAAGATAAACTTTGGGCCGTTTCTACTTTGGGCTTTAAATTTTCGCTTTTTGCATAACTTCTAATGTATTAGTTCAAGGTTGAATAACCACTTATTGGGCTTAAAATAAAAAAGGTTACATATATACTGTACAAATATTATTAATGCCACCATGGATATCGGACAATCATACACCAGTATCTTTGGCACATGATTCAATATCCACTTCATGGTAAATATAATGAGCCTAGCATGGGTCAGATTAGTAGATACTAGCCGACTTTATTATTGCCTGTGGATTCTTTCTGACCCCGGATAACTCTACAAAAGTTCTCATTGATTGATACAAAATTTTGAGAAATTTTCTCGATAAAAAAATTCAACACCGACTCTATATGGGGACAGAAGAATATGATATTGCTTGAGTGGGTGTCGAAGATTCATCTAGCGGTAATTCAAGGAGTTGTTACTGGTCATACTATGAGGATAACTCTGTGACAGAAAATAACTTTCATCAACATATCCCTAATAAAACGTGAGTGGTGGTTGAACTTTCAATTCCAAGCGGAAAAACACCAGTGAATGAAAGTGGTGGATACATTTTACTGTGAGAGCTGTAGAAGTGAAAACTGTGGGACAAACAGTAAAACAATGGAAAGTGATGACAGAGCTTAAAACTTTTGACAGAATCTTGTATTTTCGGAAAACGTGAAGAGGATTTCACAAGCATTTGAAAAGATATTGAGTACATTCAATGTGATTGACTGAGTGATATGTTGTTAAAATGTGATTTTGGGTGCCAAGCTTCAAAGTTAAATTCAGAATACATCACGTAAAATTAGAAAGGAAGTAGGAAACTCTTCACAGAGTAGTTAAATAGACAAGTTCTGTTGTAGAATAGCTGAAAAGAACATTGCATAGTGAAAATTTATGAATATTGTGGAAAAAAACACCACATTTTGAAAAATTCAGAATATCAAGAAGAATTTAGAAGAATTTGTGCATCTGGAGCACTTACAGGAAATACACATCTACAGCTGCAAAATCAAATATAAAACGAAATTATTTAGCACGCAGTAAAATTAATGAAAAAAGAAAAGTACGGATTCTTGGGAAAAATCGCACTTAAACCACAAACCTAGTGAAGTGAAAATACAAAATAACCGTCTTGATCTACTGAAACTTGACAAATTTAGAAAAGTTCCTTGTCGTGGAAGCAAATTTTGCAGTTCCTCTAACTGTGAAGAAAACTACACCTTAGTGATACTGGTTAGCTAATAACTAACTACCTGTGACATATGTAAGATAGTTCTTGTTACAATTATTTTCGGGAGCAATTTTGACTACCTAATACCCCATGCGTTTTAGCATGGTAAACTAAGCTATTGCAATCGGATTTCCTATCGTCGTTACCCGGTGCCTATCGCTCGCTTGCTGAGCGAAACTCTCATCTAAGAAAAGGAACTTAATTAAAGGAAGTAAACATGGATATGAAGCCAAGGAGAAGGAAGAAGGGAAAGAAGGGAAAGCCAGGATACAAGTGAGTTGCATGCGTTACTTTGGTCAAAGGTTTAGTTTATGTGTAAATTGTCAATAACTATTACTATGAATTTTATATTCCATATATTTATTTCATCTACTACGGTACATATATTTATCTTGTATTATATATATGTGTGTGTGTATTTTTTTAGTCCGGGCCGCCGTGGCGTAATGGCAAAGTTTCCGCCTCTGGATCAGCAGATCCCGGGTTTTAATCCTCCAAGCGTCCCTGGTTCACGGCAGGAAGGACATCCGTTGAAAAAAAGCCTATGCTCTACTGTAGTAAAAGTCCTGGCATTGGCTGGGCATCGTCCAAGCCCGTAATCCTTACTTGGGAGACACGAGAGATCGTGACGTAAAACCGAAATGTATACGAGGAATTATCGTGGAAGGATGTGTACATCTTCTCATTTTTTACTAATTATCTATAGCAGGAATTCTCGAGCTTCGACGTCCTTGGTTCGAATTTTCACGAGCTTTTTGCTGCCTGTGTTTGAGTGTTGCTCACCGGTCTGGGCTTCAGCTGCTGACAGTCACTTACGTCTAGTTCAGCCAGCTGGCTGTGCACGGATAATGATCTGGTGAACTTGTGCCACTTGAGAGGGGTGGCCGGACTCTGTATGTTTTATAAGGTGTACAACAACGAGAGGCATTGGTTGTATTCTTTTGTCCCTGCCCTCAAGGTCTTTGGGAGAATAACACGTCCTGCGGTCGGCGCGCACTCTTTCACGTTGTAGAAAGTTAGGTACCGAACTAGTCAGTTCTGTCGATGCTTCTTGCCAAGGGAATTTATTGCCGGCGTCGGCTTCCGGTCGTATTGGCTTGCAGGCGTTTAAGTCAGCTGTTAATAGCTTTTTGTTGGATTTCCTTCATCAGCGTTGCAGGCTTCCCGGTGTTGCAAAGTGCACTTGCTTAGGCGTTATGAATAAGAAATATAAACAAACTTTTGTGCATAACTGCATATACTTAATTTACCAACTGGACACTACAGAGCCAAGGTAAACAAGCACAATTTTGTACAGTTTTCTTGCTGTACACTTCATTGTCAAGAAACGCAGGCACAAGTTTGCGATTTTTCTACTGTACACGGCACAGCCAAGAAATTCAAGCATAATTTCGTACAGTTTACCTGCTCTGCACCGCAGTTCAAGGAACGCAAGCATAATCATTTTGTGCCTCGGACACTGCCATTCTATCCTCGCATGAAGCAGTCTGATAAACATTGCGCCAATGACCCATCCTTACAAGGCATTACTTCGGTGCGTTTGCGTTTTCTACCTTAACTAATTACAGACTACGGCGTTTGAAACTCGAGCGTGCGTGTGCTGGACATTCCAACTTAGAGCTATAATGAACGTGGAATTGCCACCAGGAGTTTAATATTAACGAACTACCCCATGATACTGAAGGGACTTGTGCGTGAGCGTTGCTATATCCAAACTTATCTTATAATATATACCTTAGCTCGGACACCTTTGCATACGATATGTTACTCTATCTACAGTTACTAATACTCTATGCACAGTTACTAGTGTACCTACGAGCTGAACTAGAGACTTGTGGTTTACATTTGACTATAAGTGATCGTTGCAAGCTAGTTAGTCTTTCTATTTATTTTTATTTACTTCTTTGTTTGTTTATTTATTTATTTATTTATTTATTTATTTATTTATTTATTTATTTATTTATTTATTTATTTATTTATTTATTTATTTATTTATTTATTTATTTATTTATTTATTTATTTATTTANAAACGGAAAAAGTTACATGAATAAAAAGTGTTTTGTTTTCAATTTTACATATTGTGTGAAAATTTCAGTAAGATCGGACCACTAATAAAGAAAATTCCAAAATTTCGGGACGACCCCCTTAAGTCAGCTGTTAATGGCTTTTTGTTGGATTTCCTTTATCAGCGTTGCAGGCTTCCCGGTGTTGCAAAGTGCACTTGCTTAGGCGTTATGAATAAGAAATATAAACAAACTTTTGTGCATAACTGCATATACTTAATTTACCAACTGTACACTACAGAGCCAAGGTAAACAAGCACAATTTTGTACAGTTTTCTTTCTGTACACTTCATTGTCAAGAAACGCAGGCACAAGTTTGCGATTTTTCTGCTGTACACGGCACAGCCAAGAAATTCAAGCATAATTTCGTACAGTTTACCTGCTCTGCACCGCAGTTCAAGGAACGCAAGCATAATCATTTTGTGCCTCGGACACTGCCATTTTATCCTCGCATGAAGCCATCTGATAAACATTGCGCCAATGACCCATCCTTACAAGGCATTACTTCGGTGCGTTTGCATTTTCTACCTTAACTAATTACAGACTACGGCGTTTGAAACTCGAGCGTGCGTGTGCTGGACATTCCAACTTGGAGCTTTAATGAACGTGGAATTGCTACCAGGAGTTTAATATTAACGAATTACCCCATGATACTGAAGGGACTTGTGCGTGAGCGTTGCTATATCCAAACTTATCTTATAATATATACCTTAGCTCGGGCACCTTTGCATACGATATGTTACTCTATGTACAGTTACTAATACTCTATGCACAGTTACTAGTGTACCTACGAGCTGAACTAGAGACTTGTGGTTTACATTTGACTATCAGTGATCGTTGCAAGATAGTTAGTCTTTCTATTTATTTACTTCTTTGTTTATTTATTTATCTATTTATTCATTTATTTATTTATTAATCTATTTATTCCTTTGGTTGTGTGTGGGCTTTAAGTTGAACCGTTTCAGTTATTTACTAGTGCGTGAGCTTCTTATGACTCGTTTCAATTTCTTGCAGCTTGACTTATTCCATTGGCTCTTTTTTTATTATTGATCGAATGTCTTTGCTGACGCATCTCCTATTTCATTTTCAGCTATTTCCTTTCAACACTCCAAATCTTTCTTGTTGCGACATCAAATCTTTTCCGTTACTACTCTAAGTCATTTTTTCGTATAATTCAAAATATTTACCATTCCTGCTTCAAATATTTTGTGTTTATACTCAAAATCATTCGTGTTGAAACTCCAATTTTTATGTGTAGTCACTCTATGTGTAGTTGCAACTCCAACTTCTTTCTGCAGTTACCACAACTTTTCCTATCTCCCTTCTAAGTTCTCCCGCTAGTCCTGCAAACTTTCCTGAGGAATGCCACCGTATCTCCTTGGCCCGTTTTAATCTCTCAGCACTCCTCTAAAACATCTGTCTTCTCTTTCACAATTCCAGTTTTCTCATTATCGTTTTCAACCTTGTTTCCAACGTATCCTTCTCTTATGTATCACCTCTAGCTCTTTTTTGAGCCTCCAACTTGTTTTGTACAACTTAACACGTCTGATCATTTTAACACCTCTATTTTTTTCACCCTTCTAACTTTCTTTAAACATTTTAACTCTTTTTCAATGCTTCCTACTTTTCTAATACCTCTTATTCTCCTTTACGTCTCTAACTCGGTCCTAAAACATCTTTTTTCTATACTGCTAACTCTTTTCTTAACACCTCATACTCTTTTAACACTTCTATCTCGTTTCCAACATCTCTCTCTCTTTTTAGCACCACTAACTCTTTTTTAACACCTTTGACTCCTGTCTAACACTTCTAGTTCATTTTGATATTTTACACCTCTAACTCTTGTCTAACTCACTTCAGTTTTAACTCTACTCCGTATTCACTGAGAACGCCTTACTTTCACTCTAACTTTTGCAACGTGACGCCCTAACTTCACCACCCCACCCCCGCCGCTCCAATTTCTCCACCACTCCAGTCTAACGCACTACCGCTCTCATGACACTATCAGTAAAGATCGATGGCCGCTCATACTAATGTTCCCGGCGGTCAAATTGTAAAGCAGGTCCATGTGTTCTTAATTTTTCCTGTGTCCTAAATGGCCTTTCCAATTATATTTTTGCTTTTCGTAGACAGCTGTTCCGCTTTGTATTTTGTACACCGCAAATAGATGCTCTCATTTGTCAATGAAGCAAAACACTGCTTATGTTTTTCGTTCTTTGTCTTAAAGTATTGTCGTTTAACCAAACAATTCATTTTTTTGTGTGTCGTAAATATCTGATCAAATCGATTTTGCTCGTTGAAAGCAAATATGGATTTAAATCGTTTAGATCGTTGAAAGTCATTATATGCATGTATGTATGTTGTGCGTGAATGAATATTAATAATATTTGCAAATAGTAATTATATAACTTATAGGTAATGTCTGCTACAGCTGTATAAATTATTATACTTTATCGTCAGCGTTTAACAATCGTTTTCTGAAGAGAAATACAAGTGTAACACCATCAGAATTTTAAAAAAAGTTTATTTTTCGTACACGCTATAAACCCGTCGGATCGTCCCAGCCCGCGACTGCAGCGGTAACATCACTACCATACTCGACAGCGGTCACGCCGCTGCGAAGACACTACTCAACTCGCGCGTTTTAACCGTCCGTCAACTAAAGGTAAAGGTAATGTCAACTTGACTGTACCCCCAACTGGGAAACCCGCATGCACTAGTTTGTGCTGCAGATATAGACCAATAGGTAACAGAGGCGTATACGGCTGCAGTCGATCACAGATATCTAGAGCTATGTCGCTAGTGGCGGCAGACTCAATACGACAATATCTGCGACCCTCAACCCTCCCCATTGCTGGGGAAATTCAATAAACCCACAGTAGTATGCAGACCGAATGCTGACCGATCACATCAAGCACGCAAAGATCTTGCCTAGCGAAGTTCGAGCCTGCGGCCTTCAGCTTCAAAGTCAGACTCTCTAGTCTACTGCTACTGAGGGCCTATGATCGGAATTTTGTGAATTTTTGTGAATTGGGGAAAACCCAATCTTCCACAGCCCTGGGTGTGAAAGACTAATGCACCACAGACAAGCTGTAAACAGCAGAGTGGGAAAAGTCGTAGTATAAAAAAACTATCGTCCTAGGGTAAAAAAACTGCCTAGCAGTTATTTGAGGGGCGTTAACGGGTTGATGTGTGCAATGGCTAAGCGTATTGCATCTTCCCTTGATAATTAAAACTAATATTTTAATGAAGTTTGATATAAAGTGTTCAAAATAATGTCCTTTCAAGACAGTTGCGCTTAACTGAAATTAATGACGGCGGTGATTCGGGGAATAAGGACGCACACTTCACTTACCTTGGCCTGCAGCCAGTAGCTTTTGCTTTGTCTCTTTGAATCGCGTTACAGTTCTTAGAAACAACTCGATTAAGTTTAACCTACTGAAATTTCCATTTTACAAAGTAAGATTGAGTTCGTTGTAGTCTCACAGGTGATCAATGTTGAGTTGATGCCTGTAACGTGAATAAACGGGTCGAAGTCAGGGCACCTGTCTGCAGTTGCGGACAAGTTAAGTGAAGTGT
>LQNS02001155.1:436245-469336 GCA_001587735.2 Parhyale hawaiensis
ACAGTTTACAGATAATTTAGCCCGCCATAAGGTTACACGTTCTAATGTTTTGTCGGCGTATCCGATTTTTTCTCCCTATTTCGGGATCCGCGAGTACTGCTTATCAACAACCCATCATTTTCCTGCTTTGTTTAATGCAATACAAAGCTGTATACAATAAACGCAAATAGATTGGGTCAATTCTTTCATTCGCTGTAAAGTATTCTTTTGTTCTGAAGATGTCATTGCATTTCCTCAGACATCCCACTGTACTGGCTGATGCTTTCCCAGCAGCATATTCTCTTCGAAAAATAGATTTAGAGCAGAGATGCCAATACTACCCAGGGCGTATCTTGGCTACGCCTCAGACCCTATGAGGAATGCCATCCGCTACCAGCAGAGCGAGTAAAATTTTTGTAAAGAAAAATGAAAGCGTAGATATGATACGAGTGAAATGAAGTCAAGTCTCTAATTTACGCCTATCTATTTGTGAAGAGCGTGACGCACAGACACAGACACACACACACCCACACACACACACGTAGATACAAGCGTATTAATATATAGATAAAGTGTCCTAGCCGGTGACAGCCGGTACTTAGTGGAGTCCCACAGGGTACTGTGCTTGGTTCAAAACTCTTGCTCATCATGATAAATGACATGAGACACCTATGCAAATTGGCCGTTTCCTCCTCGTTTGCGGATGACCCACGAATATTAGCAGCGGGTCAGTCAAAGGCAGACGTACGGAATGTGTAATTAGATTTTTAACCTCTTCACTGGACATCGGATACCAACATCATCTGCAATAAAACAAAATTCGAACTGTTACGATACCGGAACAACTCTTCCCGTACTGAATCGACGCTCTGCACGACTGGAGATGAGAACGAAATCGCAAGAAAGCAAATTTTAAGATATCTTCTGGGAAGAATGCAGGATAATGCCGCTGTTGAAGATTACGTGGCTCGAGTTGTTGCCATGGGCAAAAAAAGGAGCGGATGTGTGTTTCGAACTTTCTCTTCGCGAGAGGCAGACACAATGCTCACCTTATGGAAACAACTGATCCTGCCAAGGATTGAATACTGTTCACCTCTTTGGATGCCGAAAAAACGGAAAGACTTAGAGCGCCTCGAGGCTATCAAGAGATCGTTCACTTCCAAAATCAGGGGCATGCAGGATTTAAACTGTCACGAATGGCTTGCTCAACTTCAAATGTACTCAATTCAAAGTAGATTTGAGCTCTTTGCGATCAAACATGTTTGGAAAATTCTAGAAGGAATTACTGTCAATGTTTTGCCAGACACTCAGACCGGATTGGTCGCACTTGTGAATTGCGAATATCCGATCAAAAATGTTAGTGATGCAATAGCCACGAAATATTCTAATTGATTCACTGTCCGGGATACAAGGTTCTTCAACTCATTGACACGTCACATTCGAAATGTCACAGGTAGAGAGACTGCGAAATTTAAAATCTTACTGGACGTACACTTACTGGAAGAGCCTTATCGAGAAACCAGCTGTAAGCGGCTACATGTATAGTGGAGACAACTCGCTGCTAGCCATCCAGCTGGTCACGGACTGCAGCGTCAACTCTGCACATAATGAGCGTTGTGAATATCGTCACCTGGACCTCGTCCGAAGAATCATCATGGGATCACAGAACAGCATGGTCAGCTCTAACTACGACTAAATTCCCAAAGCAATTCTTGAATGATTACTCCATACCCCTCAGTCCTCTTTTTCTCCTCATTCCAGACTTTGAAGCCTGCTTCTTCCTAGTACCTTCTCATGAATTCATAGGTATTATCATACCATGATCAGATGTCTACAATGATGGCATCCTTCTAAAGAGGACAGTCGCCTAAAGTTTTCTGTTTTAAGTTGTTGCGTTCGTGTCAACCCTGTCGGTAAATCAACAGCAAATTAATCAATGCTTTTACACTACCTTTTCTCTGCTGCAGTCTCTACTTTGCTAAGTAGATTAGGTATGGGACTAGTTGCACAAAAACGCATATTCTCAGAGAGGAAACGATCTCTAGGTGTCAGTCCTCTCCGAGCGATGGTAAGCTTAAAAAGTTGAGTATATTGGTAAAATAGAGCGCGACACAGTTGCCAAAACTATTGAGGAATTAGGTTTGTGTATGTATATTTGCTGTAAATATTTTCGCACTAGGTCTATGTACAGTAAATATATGGAGGACTATTTTGAAAAGTGAGGTATGCAAAATTTTACAGACAGCCAATACTTGAAAACCCTAGACTGTTTAACTTATGGCAATAGTTGGAATCTTCCAATTTTTGATGAACAGTGACAAGGAAGTGAAATACCAGCATAACTAGACAAGTATTGCGTATAATGAATGGCCCTCCAGTGACGTCGATGTGGACTAAGAGACTGGTAGCACTCGCTGTTTTCTCCTGCTCAAAACATTGATATATTAAAAATAACATATATCCTTGTCATATGCCGCGTTGTAGATGCTCACATTGATCGTGTTAGTTGAGAGAAACTTTCAGAACTGGTTTCGGTTACTGTCTGTTGTCTGTGTCACACCATTTACAGTCAGCTCTACATCTTCGTTCTGAAGCACTCCTTATACAGTTGCACTTTAGTCCTGCTTTCGATAAGGTCAACAAGTTTAAGTCGTTTGATGTGGGGAAGTATGAGATTATGTCAATCCTTCGTGATTTTATTTCTAAGGGAACGCAAGGTTTGTCTGTCTACGGTTTTTTTTTTTTTTGTGTCTTAGTCAGGGAAGTTTCTGACGTGCCTCAGGGTGGCGTACTTGGCCACAAAGTATTCTAATAGTTTCGCAGTTTGGGGGGCGAGATTATTCAACAAAATGCCACGTCATATCTGAAATGTCACCGGTACAGAGACTGTGAAATTTAAAAACTTACTGGACGCATACTTACTGGAAGTGCTAGATAAACCTGTTGTAAGCGGCTACGTGAACTGTGGGGATAACTCGCTGTTAGCCATCCCGCTGGCCACGGACTGCAGCATCACCTCTGCACAAGATCGGTAGCGTGCATAACGCCACCTGGACCTCCGAAGGTATCAAGGTAAGGTAAGATGTTGGAGTATTGCTCACCGGTCTGGGCTTTGGCTGTTGACAGTCACCTGCGTCTACTAAGCCGACTTGTTAGCTCAGCCAGCAGATTTTGTGTTGGTTTGAAGAGATCTGGTGAAACTGTCCCATAAGCGAGAGGTGGCCGGCCTCTGTATGTTTTATGAGGTGTACAACCATGAGACATTACAGTAGCTAGCTGTATTCTTCTGTCTCATGATCTTGAAGTCTTTGACAGAATTACACGTGGTGCGGCCTATGCCCACCCTTCACATTGGAGACTGTTGGATGTCAAACTCGTCAGTTCAGGCGATGTTTTCTGTCCTGGTGTGTTTTGGTTTGGACTTCATTGCCGGCATCGGCTTTTGGTCGTGTTGACCTTAGGCATTTAAGTGAGCGGTTAATTGCTTTTTGTTGAATTTTTTTTTGGCAGCGTTTCAGGCTTTCCGGTGTTGCATAATGCTTCATTAGGGTTGCCGTACCTGTCCGTGGTGGCCCGAGCGTAAACTACTTAAATGATAATATTAATAATAGCTAATATTAATAATAACTAATAAACTATCCGTGAGGACACCCACGTCCTTGGTCCACAATGACGTCATTGGCGCATAAGGTTATTTTAAAGATGCTTGTCTGATTCTCCATGCTTCCACCCTTTGGGCAAGACCAGTAAATTGGACGTTTTTAATATCACCCGCACAAATATGTACAAATAAAAAGGAGTCACCGATTGGGTAGCGAAATTAAGCCTTCGACGCTTGACTTGCCTGAAACTTTAGATAGCTGCACTGGCTTCGCCCTGTTGAATTAGATTTCAGGCGTTAGCCCTTAAACATTTACTTTCGAGGCTTCCAAAACCTACTCTTGCTTCGTAAATCGACGTCTGACAGCCGTCTCCGATATAATCGAGATGCTTCTTACACCAACCACACGAACACAAGTGGCGAATTCAACGCTCAAGCCTGCAGTTCCAGGCAAGTCTGGCCTTGGGTAGTAGCATAACACGACTTTGGAAAGACATTTGGTGACATGTGAGGCTGGCTAGATACAGTGATATATAATATATACTGTGTATTTGTATGGTATATGTATATACAGAGCATCGAGCCAGGACTCGATCTGGGGACCTTGAGATTTCCACGCCGGTATAAATATATATATATGTACATGTACACATATGTACCACGGTTCAATCTAGAAATTGAACCGGGGACCTTTATCCTGCCAAGTCGATATTATAGTACAGAGCAAAGACGACTTAAAGGCAAAGCAAGCCCACATAGTGACTGCTATGCCCATCACTATGTATAAATACACCTATTTAGTGCGACTGGAAGTGGATATACAGTATATAGGCTATATATATTAAGCGTAGCATTACTCTTCCTGAGCTAAATATATGATGAGTAAAGATTAAAGAGTAAAACGTAAAAATTCACCCTGCTTGCAATTTTCGACATTTTCAGCATGTAATTGAACAAGCATCAACATGAATTTGCGCCCATCCACTAATTATTTTATCTCCAGAGCCAACTGGCTGAGTTTCACCATTGTCCTCAGATTCTTTCACCACGATTGTAATAAAATTCTTACTTTTATTGAGAGCAAAATTGATTTTATGTACCAAGATACTCAAGAGCCTATGCAGCTGTGACTTTTGCTTCCATACGTCTGGCTATTTCTAATTTCTTCAACTATGACCGAATATTTCAATATCCTTTACTTACCGCAGTGCTTTTCAAAATTAGGACGTTTACAGACCCTTCAACTATTGCCCCTAATTTGATATTTCAAAAGCTCTTCCTTCTTAGCAGCTGACCATTACTCTTAACTTAAAATATGCTGTCATATCCTTTAACAATTACCTTTAATTTGGTAATTAGCTTAGTTTCCACAGCCTATACTCCCTAACTACATATTGACCGTTTCGTTTCGCTTTCCGTTTTTTTAATCCCTTATCTCTTACTGCAAACTTCAAAGCTTTCATCTGTTACATTTTCTTTTCATAATCTCTAAGTTTTAAAAACCTTTACCCCAGAACTGCTGACCATTTGCTTTACCTATCCTGAAGCTTCAAAATCCTTTATGTTATATATTTTGTTTTAAAACCCCGTAAGTTTCAAAAGCCCTTACACCAGAACTGTTGACCATTTCGTTTACCTATTTGGAAGCTTCAAAATCCTTCATGTGTTACATTTTCTTTTGAAAGCCCTCTAAGTTTCAAAAGCCCTTAGCCCAGTAAGCTTCTCCTGCCCAGTTTGATGTACGAGCGCCTGCTTCTCTCGCTGACCAATGATATCGCGCTTCATTTCTTACCGTATTTTTTGAAAGCCTTTGAACTAATGACAGCCTTCCTGCCTCGCTGCCTCTGCAACACGGCAACCTCCTCCACTTTCCATGTTATCAAAATACAAAGCCGGCATTGCTGCCTGCATAAGCAACCTCTTTATAAGAGCTACAGCTCTTGAAAGCTCTTAGGACTCTATGGCTCTTGAATCCCTTGGAAAAAGTTTGGATGTAGCTGCGCTTGGCTTACATCGACGGTGAATTCAAGAGACTTGTGTTTGCTTGAATCTTTTCGGATTTTCCAAATGCCTATTTTGAATTTTGTCGAACTTTGTCAAGCGCTTGATCTGCAGCCTGCCAGTTTTTTAACTGTACTTTTTGATTGGCATCAAGCATATTCAAGCGCTTGCTGTCATTATTTTCGAAACTTTTCAGACGTTTGTGTTGAATCTTACCCAAGTCATTTACATTTGCGTTTTCTATAATTATCATCGAACTTTTCCACGCGATTGTTTTGAATCTCGTCGATCTTTTTCCATTTTCTATTTTATTAAGTAAATTATTTTTCCTTCTTTGCTGCTTACATTGGCATTTATTACTGTGTTGCTGAATAAGTTCTTAATTATGAATTGATTGTGTTACCAATAAGTATTGTTTTTCAACATATATTCTTCTATTTTTTATGTTAATACTAACCGGGTAGAACACTTTTTTTAATTAGGTTTTCTATTTTCTATTAACAGTAATTACATATGTCATTTTCAGAAGTCTGCTAGTTTTATACGGTGATATTAACTATTAATTTTTCGGCTTGAAAGTCGCCTACTTTTCCACGTTACTATTAATTACCACTCTTCAAGATGAACACTGCTTATTTTCATTATCAATTTTGATTTCTACACTTTTCGAGTAAATTCTGTTCCTAATTCACATTTATTTAATGAGCACTTTTACACAATAAATTCTTTCATTTTTGGAGTTGATACAGAACGTCTCTCTTTCAGACTAATTTTGCTATTTTTGACAATATTATTAAGCAGGACTACCATTTATTTACAATACGCTCTGTTATTTTTCGACCTTGGAATTAATTATTTCGTCCTCTGAAAACAGTTTGCTACTTATGGACCATTGAGCATTACTATGAGAGGTCACTTTATTTACAAGCGTTGCCTATAGACATTCGTGGAACTATTCAGCATGTCACAGTTTCGGGTGAATTTTGTGAACCGGTCGTGTTCTCTAAAAATTACGTCATTTCGAAAATCGGTCAGTCTGACGAGTCAGCAAAAGTGAATTTCAAGTTTCTTGATAGCTTCCATTACGGCAAATCTCCCTGCTGACATATCTGTCAGTTAAGTAATGAACATCGCAAGTCATTTCATTGTCTGAATTAGCAAAGAACAGAGGATTCTGCATCAGGGTTGTGACTACGGTTAAGGACGGAGGATTCTGCATCAGGGTTGTGACTACGGTTAGGGACGGAGGATTCTGCATCAGGGTTGTGACTACGGTTAGGGACGGAGGATTCTGCATCAGGGTTGTGACTACGGTTAGGGACGGAGAATTCTGCATCAGGGTTGTGACTACGGTTAGGGACGGAGGATTCTGCATCAAGATTGTGACTACGGTTAGGGACGGAGGATTCTGCATCAAGGTTGTGACTACGGTTAGGGACGGAGGATTCTGCATCAAGGCTGTGACGACGGTTAGGGACGGAGAAATATTCGGTACTGAGCGCCAATTGGGACGCCGACTACAGATGGGAAACTCAAGAGGCAAAATATTTAGCAAATAATGACATCAAAAAATTCAAAAATTGGGGAGCGGATCTTTAATATTGGCATCGCCATGACAACTCCTCAATTTACGTAGATCCTTCCCCTGAAAAAGATGCTGATATGACCCAAGGATGATGATACTTAACAGGTTAGCGCACGTGGAGTGCCCAAGCTGTCGTACACTCGGGGAATAAGCCTGTGACGTCACACGGACAAAGTCGTTACTTGTACTTAATAAATAGTTAAATATCTTCCATTGTTTCTATATTATCCCATTTGCGTCTTCAAAATGTCCTAAAGTTTTTATGGTAGCACAGAAAGACGTATCAAAATATCTAGGAACTTTTTCAGCTTTCTGAAAGATTACATTTTGAAAGAGCGTTGGCTTAAGACTTGTAAAACAGCAGATAAATTTAACACCGCAAATGCCCGCACGTGTCAGAAGCACTTTTGGAGTCAAGTTAGTCGTCTTTAAAATGCAATAAATGAAGTGAGTTTTATCGAGAGCAATATAGCAGCCTGCAGCTGAAGTCATAAGAGTGAATATCCTAATGTTTTAGATCTATTTTCGTCTTCTTCCGATGACCTGCTGTCTTATATAATTTCAGACCGCTGCGATAAACATTGATGCATCTACGTATAATTGAACGCCAGAAAGAGGAATTTTTTAACAAGATTTGCACAGAAAAAACATCAGAGACACAAGCTTTTTTTCTTCCGGAGAAGTAATATTAAAGCAAAGATCTAAACATAAGAGGCATAAATCACACAATTGTTCCGTAAAATGAAAGAAACATATTAGTTATTGTAGCGGCGCGCGCGGTGCAGCAGTGTTGTTGTTTAGGCAAGGGTCGTGTCCAACTCGTGTTAACTAACTTGCAAAAACTAGCGTCCTAAGTTCCTCACATTTAAATTGTCTTAAGGGACAATGTCGTTGAAACTGGTGAACGATAAATGTATAATTTTTTAAAACTATGCTATACTTTTTAAGGTAGGAAGGAACGTAAGACTAGTTCTATTAATGACAGCTCAGCTTAGGTCCACATTTTAATTACAAACAAACGGTACGATCGAGTACGTGCCGGTTACAGGAAAACAACATAAATAGCTAGTAAATGTCACAAAAATTTCACCGACAGTATCACACCGACCATCGCCTCTTTAAAACTAATGGTGGTATTCATAAATCACTCCTGAATTATGGTATGGTAGGCAACTGTCGCCCCTCAACTTTGCTACGATTGAAGGTTCACGCTACGTCGCCTCTTCATCGTACGTTCGCAGCAGCAGTGCGCTAACCTGTTCCGTATCATCCTTGGATATTAACCATACCAAGAGTTTGGCCTAATCTAGAGTGAAGTCAGTATATTACATTCATAACATATTATAAAGAATACTACCGTGCACTGATGGGGCATCTCCGTTTGTAATAGACATACAAACCGAGAGACATATACACAACGCTTTAATTATAACCTTTATGTATATATATATATATATATATATATGTATTACTATACTAAGTCGCTTTAGACTATTGAGTTCCTTCTCTTTATCTTTGAATTTGTGATGCCAACCGTCAGCGTGTGTAATGTTGTTACCAAGTCACGCACTAGTGCATGGTGTTCTGCCTGGAGACACAAGCAGTGTTTCCTAATAAAGATGCCCTCGGACCCGTAGCATGCGCACAAAGTGTGAAAAATGTTCCCAGTCAGGCAGTGAGTCTCACACCTTAGACCTGCGAGTAGTAAGAACTTAAATTTGAACATGACTCCTTCTCCTATTGATCCCTCCCGATGTTGTATCAAGGAGGCCTCAAGCGTGCCCTAATTTACCCCTATCTGATACTGACGAACGCGTCGCGGCCGTACTAACTATCCAAGTAACTAACCAACTAACGGAGGGACAAGCAGAAGTAAAATATTCAGTAAAGCCAGTCTAATTTAAGGTTTTCACAAATTACTACAAAATGGTTTTATTTTAATATAAATGAAAGAATAGTTTAATATTGTTCTGAACGTTACTTATTCTTGTTGCTGTTGGTTTATCTCATAGTCTTATTTTAGACAACTATTTCGAGTGGGATACTAGTAGATGTTAAGAGAGTTACACACAGCCTGCTACAGCGAAGTGAAACTGTGCTCTATTGGTGCCAGCGGGAAGGGGGAAGACTACTCGTTTGTCGGCACAACATGCGAGCCATGTCTGCACGGTACTCAGTGCCTCTCAGAACCTTGTATTGGAAAGTTGTGTTCTGCTATGAGCTGTGTGTTTCCGTGAAATTCTAAGCTCATTATTAGTAGTGGGTAATGCTGCCAGATAGGCAATTTTGAGGGTCAATTCCAGTTCCGCCTACTTCCGGTTTCCCAGGCCCCGCCCACTTCTGATTCGCACCCCCTGATCCCCGCTACACCGGTAAACCGGAAGCTCTCGCGTGATGGGAGCCTATCCTCAAAATGTCGTAGCTGGAAGTATTACTCACTACTATTATTATTATTATGAAATTTTAATCTACATATTAGCTAGCTACACCCGTGAATATATCACGGTCTGGCGGGGCCTTTTAGGAGCACCCCTGGAAATTTTACAGTAATTAACAAATATTATCAACTTTTTAGTTTATTAAACTGCCCGGGACCCGTTGGATCGTTATCATCATTTTTTTTCGCAAAAGTCAAGTGCTATTTAGCTGGTCATAGACAACGCGCTATTTGTCCCCGTTCACTCTTGGCCGTGTGGGTCACCATCACCAGCTCCTTTGCTTAGAAAGCTACAGTATATTCAACACTTGTTAAAGGTTTTTTCGCAACTTCCACTGGATTTTTATTATTTAATCAGCCGAGCTTTCGACCATCTCAACAAAAGTCGTTTTCAAGGCCTTGAAAACGACTATTGTTGAGATGGTCGAAAGCTCGGCCGATTAAATAATAAAAATCCAGTGGAAGTTTCGAAAAAACCTTTAACAAGTATGAAATCTGGATGTCCTCTATTCCAACGAATATTCAACACTGCCTGTGCGTAAAGGAAATATATATGTGACGTATTGTCCAACTGTACTGCAAGTATCACCTTTAAGTTTAAAGTGCGCGTTCATGCAGCCGAGCTCGACTTCATCTTCCGTATCATGGATACAACCGAACTATATGTCTAATTTCCTGCTATCTGTTACTACTAATGAAGGGCGTAACGCACGAAGGAATGTAAGAAGAACGCTATTAATATTATAAACAGTTTATTGCCTTTCATGCTGTTTCATGCAGTAAGTTCAAAAACTGTCTTCGTTTCATATTGCACTAATAAACAAAAGTATAAATAAAAAGTTGTATAATAATATATAAAATGTCTAATAACAATAATATTGAACAATTTATTTAATAATATTTTATGAAAGATACTATATGATGTATTAGTAATAGGGCGAATATTCGCATCTGCACCCGCGGAACATCCGCAACTTTTTGGACATCCGCAGCCGCATCTGCATCCGCGGATGCTAAGATGGTACCATCCGCAATCGCATCCGCATCGCCAGATATCAGAACTGTAAAATCTGCAGCAAAGGAGGAGCGGATGCGCAGGTTTATCACTGTACACTAAGCTCATCCATACTGCTGAAAACTGCAAATTCTCCTTTGGTTTGAAGTGTGTGCAAGCGTCTACAAAGCACCATCTAAGTTTTTTACCTCAAGTGTTGTATAAACTGAGAGGGGGTGTTTGCGTTTGTGGTGGGGCGAATATTCGCATCCGCACCCTCGGAATATCCGCGCCTATTTTGAGATCTGCATTTGCATCTTCATCCGCGGATGTCAAGATGACAACATCTGAACGTGCATCCGCATCCGTGGACGCCCA
Organism: Parhyale hawaiensis; assembly: GCA_001587735.2. Taxonomy (NCBI): domain Eukaryota; kingdom Metazoa; phylum Arthropoda; class Malacostraca; order Amphipoda; family Hyalidae; genus Parhyale; species Parhyale hawaiensis. Next base: position 447,221 of record LQNS02001155.1, read on the forward strand.
AAAAATGACATCCGTCCCATCACTATGATGTATATTTATATTGCACAAAAGCGTATTAAACTAGACTAGCACTCTGAGAGTCCATACCTCCGCCAAGCTACGTAATGCTAACGAAAAATTGAAATGGGTCCTGAACCCAAGCTATCTTACTGATCATTACCAAAATATGGAATATGAATGCTTGTGCCTACTAACATTCCTAACAATTCGTAAATTCGTACAGATTTCTCAAGCATCCTTTGAAAACTTTCAGAGTTGTTTTTTGTCAAATACAAAGACAAATACACAAACAGAAGAAAATATCATCGCCAAAATTTTATCCATTTTTTTTTATCTCACGGCATTCATTACAATTCCAGCAAATTTCGTGGAGGTTTACTTATAACTTTTTGAGTTTTGTAGCTGACATACAGAAAAACATAAAAAAAAACAGACAAATGCACGAACAGATCATCCCCTAAATTGGGTCACTTGTTCCCTGCACTATTTCTAACACTTTCTGTAAATTTCATTACAGTTCATTCATAGCTCTTTTAGTTATGTTGCCAAGAAAAACAAATAGGTAGACGTATAAACAAGCACACGGTTGAACGGATCTTCACCAAAAGCTAATCGTCTGTACCTCCAAACATACCTTACAATCCCTGTAAATTTCATAAAAATCCGTAAATAACTTTATCTGTTATGTTAGTGACAGATAAACTCCGACAAAAACATAACCTCCTAGGCGTTCGAAGGTAATAATAAGCCAGTGCAACTAAAGTATAATGAAATAAGCATATTAGACTTTAAAGTAAGTAATTCTTTGGGTTTCATGTAGTATAATGCGAGGGTTCGTTGGCAAAAGTAAAACCCTTTTATTTTCATCAGATTTTAATGAGAATTTTCATAGAGTTGTTTCACTTCCAATTATTCCAGTTATGTTCATTGAGGCTCATGTTCGAAAAGATCCAATATTTAAGCACGCGGATATACCACGCCAATGCCGTATTGTGCACCATTGTTGTACATGCACACATGGTCAGTGATACGACCCCAACACACAAACAAACTTGTTTTAAGCCCGTACATGACACACACCTATGTATTATGGGACACGTACATAACACACGCCCATTCAAGGACGTGTTCAAGACACAAACCTCTTCTGGGATACGTACATGACACACCTATTCTGCCGTGACACGCACACGTCACCCACCTGTTTCGGGACACGCACACGGCGCACGTACAGTACACGAGACGTACACATGGCACCGTAGTCTAGTGTTGCCATCACGCGTTCGATAGTTGTCATGGGAGCCGCTAGACGAGGTTTAAAAGTTAAATGTGACCAGCGATCAGAGTGGTGGCTGGCATTCATTGCCAACGATTGGTTTGGAAGTGTGGCGTATGTAAGGTGGCATTGGCCACACCTTCTTGTGGCTAATACTTCATTGGCATGCTGATGACTTAACGAGATAAATGGCATTTGTTTTGTGGCATTAGTCAATTCTTATCGCGGTTAACAATGAATTGGCAAGCCAATGATTTAATAAGATAAATGGCGTCTCTTTCGCGGCATTAGTCACGTCTTCTTGTGGCTAACAATGGATTTCCAGGCGGAAAATTTTACCTCAAAGTGGCGTTTACCTTGTGGCATTTGACACGTTTCGCTGCCGCATGCACTGAATTTTTAAGCTCATTATTTTATTTAAAGAATTTGGAATTTGTTTCGTCTCATTAGACACATTTCGCAGTGGCTATCAGTGGCGTAGTATGCTGAAAATTTTATCCAAATAGTAGCATATGCAATAGAACCTCCAGAGCACTGCGTTAAAACCCTTTAGTGCCTATAGTACACATATGATGACATTACAAGTAGTGTTATTCCTAAGAAAAGTGATGTTCTATTGATGCACTAAAGGGTTAACCTACTACTGTATATTCGATCTGCATGTGGAAGTTTTTATTAAGTAACATCTGTACCGCAACCACTGCTCATTTTTACCACTGGGTTTCAAACTATCGGCCTTTCGCTGGTAACATGGACGGAGTAGCGATTTTTCACCTGAAATTATAAGCTTTGCTCCTAATGTAACCTCACCGTTTATCGCCTCGAATTATCAACACTACTCAACTTATTTGACTTTGCTCTTTTTGCGCTTGAGTGTATTTTCTTTGCTCTTTCGGTCTGACCTCGTTATTCAACGCCTTAAATTATTGGCATTACTCTTTCTATTTGACCACTTAATCTACTGCCCCAAAGTATACGCCTCACGTAGGAAGTTACACTAAATTAATGTGCTCAACTAAATTTTACTCAAGCTGTGCTTTTACTTACACAGATTCTTTTTCTTGTCGCACCCAATTGAACTTTTGATTCGTGTTATGAATTCATGTCTTTATTTACAAGTGATAAAGTAGGTAAAAGTAGAATTACTTAGTAAATATTATATATAATGAATATTTTTTTCAAAAATTGTTGATTCCAGTAGGGCTCAATCTGCCGGTGCGTCACTCTATTCAGTGTGTTTCGAACCTCGGTGTTGTGAGGTGCTGTGCGCTGTGTCAGTATCAATTCTTTTAAAAAGTTATCGAAATAATCCTTAAAGGCTTCATCTAAATCAGTTATTTTAAGTTAACAATAAGGTGAATGGTTTCTATCACGTTACGGACGTTGTTCGGCAAAATCATAAGGGTGTAAACTGGAGTGTTTAAATAATTGTAAACTAATTTAGAGTCTGATACCATAAAGGTTATGTGTACATTTAATATCGTTTGACGATGTTGCCCTTCTCAATAATATGATGCAACTGTCACATTTTAGCTCAATAAGTTAATTCATATAAATTAAGGTTTATTTTCTATCATTTCAATTAATGGGTTTATTCACAAAATAGGAAGACGGTATATGCACTTATATGCATCAGTTTTGTACTGCAATATGACGTCTATGGATATCATAACAAAATCATCTGCTTACTGTTGCTAAACATGGGTGTTATTTAGTTGCTTTTTCAGTCCGAACACCCTGGCAATTTCCAGTATCGATGTTCTGATAGTAGCACTTAAGCAGTCCCGACAAAATTTAACCACCGACAGCTAAGTGGGTTTGTTCTTCCGCCTTTTTTTAAATCGTTAAATTGCAGAGGTCAGCAGCCCTCTGCTGCCATTTCCCGACTTTTTCCTTAGACAAGCTGGTACTGGAAAGTTCGACCGGTGGTTGTAAGGGTATCGCCCGAGGGTAGAGCTGGTACCCTTGTAAGGGATGTACGAGGGCTGCTGAAAAGTTCATGTCTGTAAAGGTATTGCGCAAGGGTAGAGATGTTAATTATACAAGGGAAGTGCATGTGGTGCTGAAAATTCATGTCTGTAAAGGTATTGCGCAAAGGTAGAGATGTTAATTATACAAGGGAAGTACAAGGGGTGCTGAAAAGTTCATGTCTGTAAAGGTATTGCGCAAAGGTAGAGATGTTAATTATACAAGGGAAGTACATGGCGTAGGCTACTGAAAAGTTTGAGGCTGTAAGAATATTGCGCTGGAGTAAAAATGTTACCTTTACTGGGGAGGGGCGGCATTATTTATTCATTACCATTTCTTTGCATTAAGCTAATAAAGACTATTACCCTTGATGGCACTCACCTCGGTTCTTTCTTCAGCCTGGATTTTTACACTATAGTCTTTTGTTCCTCTAATGCAGTACAAAAGTCCGAACGTTTCGTTTCTTTCTCGTAAACGATAGAAATTTACAGCTCTGAGAGTTTGAATTTACTGTAATTTTATTTCAAGTTACTCGAAATTTCTTACGCATTACACTTGCTTAGCTGCTGACTTGACGGTTAACATTTAATTGAATTTTTTAGCAGACACACATTTCTGTTTGGAGGAAATCAAAGGAACTTTCGGGCACTTTGTTCTGCCTACAGGAAACAAAAGGCTATAGTGTGAACTCGACTTAATATATGTCCTGTAAATCTACGGCAGTCGTGCTATAGCACTTGTCTATAGGAGATATAGGACTTTGGTGCGCGAGGAAACCACTGGTCTGATCCTAGAGGTAATGGCCGCCGGCACGCGAGGGTCGGAGTCTGAGAGCAAAATGTTGCTTTCTTCTCTGCAGGTCCTCATCCTTCAATTTCCTTGGCGATTAATGGCGGGCATTTCAGAAGCTCCTGAGAGTTTGTCAGTTTCCCTAAGTAATGCATCAGTTTCCCATAGTAATGCATTGGTTTCCCAAGATAATGCATCAGTTTCCCCGAATAATGGGCCAGTTTCCCTAGGCAGTGCATTTGCCTCTATATAAAGCATCAATTTCACTAAAAATGAGTCAACTTTCATAAACAAGGCGGTAGTCTCCTCAAATCATGCGTCAATTTTCCTCACTAATACATTAGTTTCCTGAAATAATGCGTCGGTTTCCATAATTAATTGATTAAATTTCCGCAGAGTTGAGTAAAGCTTCCATAAATAATATGACGCTTTCCTAAATAAAGTAGTCGCTTCCTCATAATTATTCATTTTTAATAGGTACATCAAAACAATGTGTTGATCTCTCCTAACAATTAGCTGAATTTTTAATACGTACGATAGTTTTGCTTAACTTCTGCCTTAATGCCAAAAACTCTATCATCACTAAGTTACATATCTACTATTACTAAAATCATGCAACAGAGCGTTTGTATTGGCAATTACTTACTTTACACACCTAGTATAATTAAAATATTAGTTTTATAGCCTTTTATCTTCACGGGATTTCTTTTACAAAGAATAGATTCTGGAAATCAATAAATTTTATTAGCGGTTGGTACTGGTTTGAGCCCCACATTCGTTCGGTTGCCTCACGTGCATTGCAGAAAATTGGTCTTATGAGGCGTGCTTGGAGGGTGTCTGGCTCGGTTGAATTGACACGTCGCTGCTTTAATTGCTTTGTCCTCCCTCTTCTAGAGTACCGCTCTGTAGTCTGGGGGTCTGCTGCCGATTACCATTTGTGTTTGCTTGACAAAGTGGTTCGTCGATGTGCGTTCATGCTGGGTGGTGTTGTGCCCTGTGATCTGGCGCATCGTCGCAGAGTTGGTGGGGTCTGTTTTTTGTATAAAATCTATAACTGCCCCAGTCGTCCACTGTCTGAGTTTCTTCCGGATCCATTTGTTCGGGTAAGGTATACTCGGCGGATTGGTGCTCTTCATGAGTTTGCCTTGGAACCGTTACGATGCCGTACGGGTCAGTATTCCCGTTCGTTTTTTCCATCGTGTATGGATGTTTGGAATGATCTTGATGGCTCTGTCTTTGCTGGTGCGGGTATTGGCACCTTTAAATGATCTGTACATAGAGCTATTCTGTGATCTCGGATCTTCTTTTTTTCATTCTTTTGTTTTCTTCACCCGCTGGGCTGGTTGCGTGGGGGTTTCTTAACCTCATGGAGTTTCTCCGTTCCTACGTCGCCAGTCTGGTGTGATTTAATAATAATAATAATAATAATAGTTGAATTTTCCAAGAGAAGCTTAGTCAATAAAAACCCAGCTTGTTTTGCTGTTAATTCCTTGGGATATCTTTTATATTCCAGGCAATATTTACCACATCTTTAATTATGTCGGATTTTTCTTCGTTGTGTCTCTGTTGTGTTACCTATAGTGTAGGATCCTACTCGTGTATTGCACTCAGTGAGCAATTGTTTATTCGGAACTTAACCCTAACAGAGTTCTGTACCGTTTCTGCAGAAGCCAAGGAATCAGTAAAGGCAGCGCCTTTCCGACTGTTGCTTGGGCTTGATTTTGTTATGCTGCGAGTTGTGGGCCCCTACAGAGACTGTAGTTAGTCACTAGTTTCTGTAAGTGCACTCAGTCACTGAAAGTTTTCTCCTAGTAGAGTTACGACCGATTTTTTTTTTACCTTATTGGTAGTACTTGTACAACCGTCAGTTACGTCTATAACTTTGCAATATTTGTTCAATATATTTTATAATACGAGTATCTATAGAATGATTTCAGAGTTCAAAGTGAATTTTTATGAAACTCTCTGATGATCCAGCTCAGTTTAAAGAGCTGCAAGATGTAGACCTGAAACTCGTAGGTATTCAATTCTTCAGCACTCTTCATATTTTCTCAATGCCGCTTCATTCTATGCTATTGCTACGAAAAGTCCAAAGTCTTATTCAATTATTGTAAGGTTGATAAATCCTTTGTTTTATTCATACATGTATATTTTTAAGAGTAATTCAAATATAAAGACATCTATCCGCGGACTTTTTAGCCAGTATCTGACCCGTAGTTAGCAACATCCGTAGATTTCTAATTTTTCTGGACTTTTTTTTTATCTGCTCTTAGTTGTTAGAGTTAGAATGCTCGACGTACCCTTCATTATAAGGCTCTCGAGCTTGAATATTTAAAATAAGTTTAATTACCGTTAAGTTCGTAAATTTTCGGTGGACTGTGAAAAAAATTTCTGCTACCTGTAGCTTTTTTAGGCCAATAATATCTGATGACTTCATAGTACTAATAGTCATCTTGTTTCAACTATATAAGTTGCGTTTCTCTCTTACCTCTGAAGTTAAATCATACACTGGAAGGACTGCTTCTATCTTCGTAAATTTTGCAATAAAAATCTATTTTCTTGAAATTGCAAACTTCTTCATTTAAGCTGCAATGTGTATTTAATTATTTAAAATTCTTTTTACTAGAGAATAAGTGCAGTTTGATAATCGTAGATTCTGTTTAATACTTACTAGAGCTGCTTTATATCCATACATAGACCGCAACAGTACTTGACTCTTAGGTCTGACGCTGGTGGCCACAAATCGGCAAACGGAAGAATGGGATTTTCTCAAGAGCTATTCATTTCCCCTATCTAATACTAAATACAAGGTACCCAACATTTTTCTTGAGGAGAAGGTATCTTGGATACGGCAGGGACTCAGTTGGGTGCTGGCCTGCATGACCGTGTCCGGAAAATCTTGAGAAAATCCCATTTTTCCCATTTTGGCCGCCAGGGTCAGAGGCCACTTGGACCTAAGAGTTAAGTACTGTCGCGGTCTTTGATCCGTACTTTCTCGTAATAAGTAGTGTTGCGTTTTAGCTATGATTTCTATTCCTATCAAAATTAAAGCATTGTTTTAGTTATCAGTTAAGTAGCCATGTGTCTTATATCGTTAGGAGTGGACCCGCGCGTGAAAAAATTCACGCAACAATCTATATTTTAATTAATATAGGCCGTTGCGAAATCTTTTCTTCTCTGTCTTGCTTCACTTTCTTTATTGATCCTTTGTCGTGCTTTCAACTTTAGGGTTATTTTTTTCTCTGACTTGTCTTTTCCTCATTTTCCCGCTCACGCTTATCAGCAGCTCTCATTCACTTCTGTAACCTTTCCGCTTCAAGTCTTTCTTGACTGTTTCGCATAGACGATTCATCTCTTTCCATGCATGGTGCGTCTTCGATCTTGGGACTGTAGTAGTCTCGTACTACTTATACGTTCCCTATCTTCCTTCTTGATTAGGCGTGCGTCTTTAATAGTGAGAGACAGAAAAAAATCTTGAGTCTAACACTGCAATAAACTTGAACTGCACTCCAGCCAGCTTTTATGCATGTCAGCGCTCCGTAGCCAAGATACGGTCTTGCGAACTTAAATATCTTTATCACTGAAATTTGGAACTATGAAACAAAATTCGCACCTTCAGAGAACGAAAGTGCGAAGGATGATATGCGTGGTATGGAGCTGAAGGAGCATGTGTTAATGGACAGAAATACATGGAATTGCAGATTTGCTTCAGCGACCCCTTTGAATGGTAATAATACGGCTGTAGAAGAAGAAGTGAAAGACAGTAAGCTAGAAGAAATAGTTATCCACTGCTCGTGAAAAATTACCCTCTCCAGAGCGCTTCGTTGCCCATCTACCGAATTTATACGTCGTGACCTGAGAGAAAAAAGTTATAAAATCGGACTCCAGAAGCTTCATTCATAGTGTTCCCATTTCCAGAAGTGTTTCAAGGAAGAAGTGTCTTCAGATAAAGGGATGAGGCTCAGCCGTCGTCATCTTTTGCAACCTGGTCATCGATATAAAAAATCTGCAACCTGGCTTATTTTTCGCCTATCTATTTACTTCAAAGCGGACACGAAATAAATAAATACACGAAGCGTTTTATTATATAAGGATTAGAACATTACCTTGGTATCATTAAATTTTTCCTTATATAACATAGATATTATTTTGTCCTCCATAAATATTTACGTTCTTTGTATGTAATTGGAAAGCTACTTTAGCCTTAACTATACCTAGCTGTGTTATTTCGCTACAATGGTTCTTTCTTGTTCCTATTGTATTCTTACGGCGAAAATAGCCTTTGAAGCGAGGAAACCCACTTATTACTGAGAGGATTAATAGTTATTTACTTTTTTATACTGCCATTATTATTATTATTATTATTTGTCATGCCTACAAACCGCAAATGTTCGACATAAGATCTTGCTTTAGTGTAGCTTCCAAATATTACAGCCGGATTTTTCTGTATATACCTGTTGACTGCTTAGGAAATCTGCGACTGAATCAGATTCCTTGCTGTCGTTCAGGGAAATTCCTTGCATTCCTTGCTACTATACTGCGTGTGGTACATGAGTCCATGTCAGCATTTCGTGAGTGTTTCATGAACTAGAGAATGGCTGATGACACGGCTACTGCTACTACTAGTAATATCACTGCCACTTACGCTACTAGTGGCATCATCTGCATTTACTGGTAATGACAAATAATAGCCACTGAGACTGTTACTTGAATTGTAGGTATTTACTAGTAATATCAGATAATTGCCACATACATTGCTACTAGTATTGTCAGTATAACTAGTAATATCAGATTATGGGTACTTACACTGCTTCTAGAGCTGTCAGTAATAACTACATAGTAGTGTCAGAAGATGATTAATGACAGTGCCACTAGGAATGTCAGCAATAACTAGAAATGTCTGAGGATGGCTACTGACACTATTACTGGTAATGCCAGGATTACTAGCAGTTCGACTTACACTAATACTAGTTCACGAAAGAAACACAAGTAACCCAGCAAACTACTATGCTGTGCCCGCACCTTAGCAGCCAGGAGCATCCACCGGTTCTCACCGTCTGGAATCAACCTGGAATTATGCAAGTTGCATTCCCATCTTTCTTGCCCGCTTGTTAAGCTTAATTGGCGCCCGGAATATGCTAACAGGGTCAACTGGCCAGTTCCTTTTCTTCTTTCTCAGCTTCCTTTTTCTTCCTCTTAATTTTTTTCCTGGCATTTGCAAGTGTATTGACTTTTTTGGTCCCTGACGTTTTAGACAAAGATGTGGAAAGGCGCAAGCCAGAACAGACTACCAAGCGCTGTGTTTGGAGACCACAACAGGCAAAGTTGATCCCTGTGAGTAGCTTTCTTTGACACAGTAAGTGTCTCTACAGAGAGAATGCGACACACTTCATGACTTAGAAAATAACGCAGAATAGAGTAATAAAACGTAAAGTGTGACTGTAGGATTTGTAAGACGAACTATATGTCATTATATTCCCATAGAAATTACTTTCAAAGTTTACATACATGATTATATGTGCATACACTATATATCATACTCCTTTGATAATTACCATGGTGTTTTATACATAAATATGTAAGCTAGTTGGACCTGCAGAAGCTCCACAAATCAAAATCATTATTATTCAGTGATATCTTTGGCCGGTATCATGTACACGAAGTGCAAAAAATATATTCCAAGTCAGATAGCATCTAACTACTAGTGGCCCGCGCACTCATAAAACGACATTAGATAATTAGTACTGCATTTAAATCACCGTTTTCTTCTGATATCAACGCTTCAAAAGACTTCTCTGAAGAAAATCAACGTTCTGTATGCAAGCACCGGACCAGTCCATCTTCATCTATGTATGGTGGCGGTAACCTAAGTTAGTTCTTCAGCGTACCTCGTCTACTACTGTTCTAACCTAACGCGTCTGACTTAACCCTAACCTACCTAACAGTCATTGCCAGAATCACTGCCTTTCTAAATTCTATCTGTAAGCTAAGATACATATATGACGTAGTCGTGTAGTACTTCCGGCATCACCTTTGCCATGTACGAACCCGGTCGCGCAGGCGAGCTTAGCTCCATAGTAATTAATAGGCCGACTCATGGTTTACCCGAAGGCAGCCACCCCGTGTTATCGATACCGAGTCATTATCTTCAACGCTTGAATTTCTTCCTATCTTATGCCTCAGTGCGTTAAGCGACATAGATAATATTTATCTATGCATACACACAATATACACTATACTTTTTTCTCGTCACGCTTTATGAGAATAGAATAAGAAGAAATTCGAGACCTGAAGAGGACGGTACGGTATCCATGATACCGTGTCCCTGAGCTTGTTTAAATGATCGTTTTCGTACATGTCAAAAGTGGTACTGGAAATGCCACTTAACTGTGCCAAATATATTTCTAATATTGAGGTAGAAGGTTGAATTTTCATTTGAGGAATCCTTATCTACTGTAATACTGGTAGCGAAACAGTCGTACTAACGAAGAAAGGCGAGAACGTAGGGAGGAATGATTAGTATTCATAATACAGATGTGTCATCATATTTTTATATTTATCTCCGTCAAGGAGGTTTGTCGAGTTTCTTTGTTTGTTCGTTTGTTTTGATATCTGTCACCAAGGTAGCTCAAAAAGTAATGGAAAGGTCTTTATAAAATTTACTGAGACAGTTAGGAATGTTAGGAGGAACAGGTGATTTTATTTGCTACTGCAGATCCGTTTGTTTATTTGTTTGTCTGCCTCTTTTGCTCAATAGTATAACTCAGAAAGTTGGGGAGGAATTTTTACGAAATTGCAAGAGTTATTAATTATGTTACAGAGAGTAAACGACCAAATTTTTATGACGATCTGTTCGTTCATTTGTTTGTATGTCTTGGTGTTTATCACCCGCGAACGAAGTGAGAGAGGTGATAATGTTTTCGTTGAATATTTAAGTATACATATATGTATATTTGTAAATATATATATATATATTTATCTGTCCACCCAAAAAGTGGTCGAAGGAGTTGAGCAATGTTCATAATATTCTGTAGGATGTTTGGTGAGTTGACCTAGATGTGACCCATGCCAAGAAACTTGGCCTAGCTAGCTATCAAAAATGACGGAGTTGAATTTGCCTCCTCAGAAGTGAATTTGCCTCCCCCGCGGCACACCGTCGAGGCGTATTATTTTTCCGATGTTATTATAGTGAATACTTTAGGCGCCCACTTCCACAACGGCGATCTAACAGAAGAAGAAGCAAAGGACAATTGTGACGATAGAAACGAGAAACCCATGCACGAAGGTGTTCCCACACTGGATGTGACCCATACCAATAAACTAGGGTTAGCTGGGCATAAAAAATGACGGCAATGAAAGTTGAACGGATCTTTCTGAAATTTTAAGGAATTGTTAGAGTGTTGTAAGACAGCAGTTATAAACTTTTAGTGATGATCAGTTGTTTCATTCGTTTGTGTATTTGACAAATGATTGCCAAAGTATTTGTCAGAACATAACTCAAAAAGTTACCAAAGGACCTTCAAGAAAATTGCAGAAGCTGTTATTATTGCCAAAAGGCACTATGGCCATATTCTAGTGTTGATGAAAAAGAAATCATAGTATCAGAACCAATTTGAATGTTTCATTGACGTTAGCTACTTGGCGGAGGTATGCGATCTCAGAGTGCTCTATAGTCCTTAACTGTAACGTTTTATAAATACAATTTTATGGGTATGCACCAGTTGCAGTATCTTACTCCAACAATAATTACCATGTTGATTTTATATATAATTGTTGAATATACGTACAGTAGATATTCATATATTTTTATATATAACTATTTATATCGGATGTATTTGGGACTCAACCCGGGACTTTTTCGCTGTAGTGAAGCGGAACAGACTGCAGGAGTTCGCTCATTGCAAACCTGCTTTTTAGCTCGCTGAGAACCGGTCCTTCGGTTGCGGCCGAGCTGCCAAAGTCCAGGGTTCTATCCCATGAAACCCCTGACGTCTTTGTCTCACTCGAAAAAGCGCTAAAACTGTGAGCTGTCTTCCTGGATAATTTCAGGCGAGAGTGGGACGTCAGGATACGCAGCTCGTGCCTGCGTCTTCGAGCAGCAAAATTGTTGCTAGCAACAGACAAGTTGCGCCTACGCTGCGAAAGGTCGCATGAGGTTTTCTATGGGCAACCTGTTGGTCGTACAGCCGCCGAAATCAAATTCGTCTTCACAGTGTGATTCTGAGAGGTTATTTCAGAACTCTTTTTTGTTATTCGTGAAGTGTTTTCGAATTACGAAGTTATGAATTGAGAGGAACTGCTGTATATTTTCTGATTTTCCATTGTCGGTTGCAGACTTTTTGCTTAGCAGAGCATTTAGGGTCTTACTTGTTTTTTTAACTACTAATTCATTTATTACTTATCGTTGTCGCCCCTGTTTCACCTAGCATTTCTACTTCGATTTACGGTTAACGTTCCGCTCGCTATGACCGCTAACAGTAGTAGTAGCCTAACCTATTATAAATAGGTAAAAGCTAAGGCACATGGCACTCCTTCCGTCTCTAATGCCATCGTCGGTTGTTTACATCCCCGTCCAGACTATACCGTAAAAATTCGTCCACACTGGGGCGTTTTCGCTGATGCATGGCTGCGAATTTTCGTCTTAAAATCACAGCTTTGTTCGTTTTTACGAACGTCCAACTTGCTGGATCTCTTCGCACGACTTAGGCTGCGAACAAAGCAGGTCACCCGCAAAACGAATAAATTAGGAGTTCCTAAGGTTTTCTTGCTTCTTTACAGACATTTTAAAAGCTTCTATGCTTCTCTGAGTTCTAATTCACTGTAAATTTGACGAGAGAGAGATGAAATTTCACTAGAGTAGTGTCATTTGTGAGGAATACTCAGTAGACGGCAAACATTTTATCGACGTTTTGTGGACACAGTTGTGTTTAAGAGATCAAATAAATCTGCAAACACTATACACTGCGTCTGAGGAACAGAAAATAATCAAGTTATATTTACTTGACAATCATTTTTCTAGTTTCTATCCAAGCCAGTCGTTTGAATGCGTTGCTATGCCCTCGAAAACACGCCCGCGTGGTAAAGAAAAGTGTGAAAATGTCAACCCAAGCTCAGTTGGCAATACGCGCATTGCTGTAGAATTCAAATTCAAAATCATGTATTTCTCCCCGTGGGAAGGTATTAGTAGAACGATAAGTAATGTGTGCATTTACAATGTTTGCTCACTCATAACAGTGTCCTTACTAGGAATAAAGTGAGGTATTAATAGTGACAAAAACTGAAGCTTCTTTGGATCAACTAAGGAGCGTGGGCAACGAAGTTGCGTTGAACATCTGCGTTTGATAAATAGTCAAGCGTCGCTATACTGCACCGTGCGACGGTGTGGACGCTGCTGTGAGATTTTCGCTGCGTTCTGCGAAATCGCACAGGCGATTTTGCATTTATGAGGGGTAGTCTGGGCGGGGCTTTGTATGGCGGATGAGCAGCTTGCCGTCGCTAGTGTGTCACCTACAGTCGTTACGATCAACAACAAAAATTTCTGAGTGAGTTGCGTGTTGCTCGTACTAATGCCTAGTGTGGCCCCCGCATTAGAGTGACAGAGCAAACACAGAACAGGCTGGAGCAAATAAAAATCAGGCTCGAAGTTTTAAGAGTCTGTAGCCAGGATACGCAGATGCAGTTCATATTTCTTAAAATTCACGTTCACGCTTTTCTGCGTGATGAATGCAAGAAATCTATATATTAATGTGCTTGTACCTACGTGTGTGTGTCTGTGTGTCACGCTCTTCACAAATAGATAGGCGTAAATTACAGGCTTTACTTCACTTCACTCGTATCATATCTACGCTTTCATTTTTCTTAACCAATATTTTACTCGCTTTGCTGGTAGCGGATGGCATTCCTCATAGGGTCTGAGGCGTAGCCAAGATACGCCTTGGGTAAAGAAAACGGGTAGTATTGGCATCTCTGCTCTAAATTTATTTTTCGAAGAGAATATTCTGCTGGGAGAGCATCATCCAGTACAGCGCTATGTCTGAGGCAATGCAATGACATCTTCAGAACAAAAGAATACTCTACAGCTAATGAAACAATTGACCCAATCTATTTTCGTTCATTGCATACTGCTTTGTATTGCATTAAACAAAGCAGGAAAATGATAGGTTGTTGATCAGCAGAAGTGAAAAATGTCGGATACGCCGACAAAAAATTAGAACGTGTAACCTTATGGCGGGTTACATTATCTTTAAATTGAGGGAAACGGAGCTTTAAAAAAATGTGTGCAAATAAAAGGAGAATATTGCAAGAAGTTACGTGGTGTTTCTAGGTTTTTATCAAGACGCAAGTGCAAATTCTCTGCTGAGAGAACAAATGAGTGATACATTTTATAAAGTGAGAGCATTAACAAATCGTCTAAATCTCACGGGTCACCCACGCTTCACGTTAGAGACGGAATGCGTAACGATAGACAAGGTTAAGTGGCGGATGTTCGTTCAGGCGGTGTGGATTAAGTTAGAAGCGCTACCTCAAATTAAATAAAGTGAGTGAAAACATTCCCTAACCGTGTGTGTCACCCTCTTCACTAGCAGATAGAAGGAAATTAGAATGTCCCGAGGTACTCTTGGATACGACCCGGGAAGGGATCAAAAGAAGAAATAGTCAAGTTCATATTTCAGCCTCTATGAGGTCTAGGGTAGACGCTTCACGGGTAGACTCGGGACATTTTCAACCTTGATATGCGTGATACTGGTCCGAGGTTATCATAATTAAAGAAGAATTCTTTTGTTTGCAGAATTTCCACAGGTTCATTCAGTATTAGATAGGGGAAAATTCGGATGATACGGAACTGAGATATCACTGAAAAACATTGCTTCTGTTTTGTGGAATTTCTGAGGGGTCCCAGCTGCACCCATAGCAGCGTAATCAGAAGGGCAGGAAGTAACGTTCCCGTTTTTCGTCAGACTGATTTCGCCAGGATAAAGTGACTGGCGTTTTTTATGTCGTAGGTTAGGTTAGGTGCGTTATAGTAGCGTATTGATTAGATTGCTACATCTTATAAAGTGGGAGTATTAACTAATCGGTGAATTCCCACCTGTCACGTTAGCTTATACGACATAATTAGGCTTGGGTAGACAGACATTGTTGAGTTGAAATGAGTTAGTCGGCGATAAGCGACGTACGTTCACTCAGACGGGGTGGGCTACGTTATAAGAGCAGCATTAGTTTTAACTGAGGTGAATTGCTATAGTGTAGCGGGGATTGCTTTCTTTTGGAAAGTATAGTCTTTATTCAACCTTGGAATTCCACGGGTCCCGCTAGTCTATATATTAATACGCTAGTACGTACCTATCTTTTGTGTCACGCTCTTCATCAGTAACAGATAGAAGGAAATTAGAGATTGACGACTTTTGGAAGCTGGCGTATCTGTTATACGACGGGTGTCAGTAATTTCCAGGCCACTGGGCATGGTCTTTTTGATAATGCTTATGCGCCTCAGCTTTAAAGTGTAAATGAATAGAAATCTGGGGTGTGTTGCAATCAGCATTTCTGGGTTACCGGTGCTACACCGGTGCTACACCGGGAAGACACAAACGTACAACAACGCCTTATCGGGCCACAAATCTTCCTCGTGTTCACTGTGATGTCACCATTATCTCTTGGTTTGCTAAGCCAGCACGTTATTGCTATGGACAAGAGCTATAGTCTCAATTGCTTATGATTTCAACGAAATTTGGCATTGCGGGACATACAGTATCTACATAAGACTTGTATCGTGGCTACAGACATATAACGTAAACAAGCGATCGATCGACTGTGACGTCATCGTTGCCGCAAATTTTCCAGCAAAAATCTAATACTAAGAATGACCGTCGTGTGTTTATAAATATTTATATTTATATATTTATTTATATGTTCGGTGTCACGCTCTTAACGAAATAGATAGGCGGAATTTAGCCCAGGTTAGAGGCTCTGGTCGTCCTTTCAAGCTCCATTGAAAGTGATAGGCAGAAAATAAGCCGGGTTGCAGAAGATGGCAAACGTATCTTGAGCAGGGACAGTTGAAATTCCAACAATGAAGACATCGAAGGCTTAGTCTGATTTGTACGAGTATTAGCTTCTCCATACCTCAAATGTACGGCAAAGTATAGGAAGACCTTATGTCTGAATGCACTTCTTGCATTGCCGAAATTGAAATCGTAGCACTGAAGATATCTGAAGTTTCCGTTGGCACTCTCATGCTTCTTGATTCGTAGTTTCTTCCCACAGATGATTTCGTTGCATGAGCTGTTCTTTCCACTTTGATGCAATTGTCAATGAAACCGACGAAAAATAAGTTTTCGCGGGCAGTAGACAATTATTTCTTCTAGCTTACTGTTTTCCTCTGACGAAGTAGTTTTCTCTTCACAGGTCAAAATTTGAGCACCTCAAATGAAGCAGATATTTGAGGTGGAAAGACGGTATCAACGGTATCTTTGCTACGGAGCGAACACATTGTATATTAGCTGCCATTTTGTTCAAGTTTGTTGGAGTGTTTTACTCAAGATGTTACTTCTGCCTTTCTATATAGAAGACCTAAGAATGACAGCACGACAAAGGATCAATGAAGAAAAGAAGAAAATTTAGAAGCAAATAAGAGAAGAGGAGATTCCGCACCGGCTTAGAGGCATTAGGCAAACGTATAGGTTATTGCGTGAATTTTTCACGCACGAGTCTACTAGTACTGAAGAATTGCCTGTCTACTCACATTTATCTGTTCCATAACTTAATCAGTACTCCAACTGCGATTAATGAAAAGAATTCATCTCAAATTCATTGGCTCTCATAATTAACTATCGCCACTGTAATATATCTAGATTTGCTCTTACTTCTATAGTTTTTGATAAAACCCGAAGGCGTTATGAAGATATCTTTAGAGTTGCACCTGATGGAATTCTGAAAGAGCTTTTGATATCATTATCTTTGTAACTTTCTGCATACACTACTTAACTGTTATGCAATTCAAAGTAACAATTAATTTTATAATTGCGATGGCGCAATTCATTCAATACATTTTAAAATAATTTTTCAATGCTAAACGAGGAATGCAACACCACTAATACTATTAACCTGAGTGTTAGCGTACTATGATTGCTACTGCTGCTTCGTGTAACAGTAATATCAGTATTTATTTGCGGTTGCTCCAGTAATACTACCACTACCTACAATACTACCACTACCTACAAAGGTAGTTCGCGGGTCCACGCATGTTGCTGGTAACTGTCTTGACCTCGTTATGACTTATGTCCCGGACGTTCTACCGTCGTTCACGACAGCTTTGCGTTCACATAGGCTTTCTTGCGTGCGCCACCAGTAAAACAAACACTACCTAAGCTGACCTAACCTAGCCTAACCTAACCTAGCCTAACCTAACCTACCCTTACGTAACCTAACCTAACCTCCTTACCTAACTTTCTAACCTAATCGAACCAAACTTAACCCAACCTAACCTTTCTAACTTTACGTAACGTAAGGTTACCTAACGTAACCCAACGTTACCTAATCTTACCTATCCTAACCTAACTTAATCAGCGATACAGTGAGCAGCGCGGCGCGGCGCGCCAACTTGAACGCCGCTCACACGCACACGATCTGCGTACACAAACACGCACACAAGGTGTCGTGAACGACGGTAGCGCGTCCCTGACTTGATGACGGTGACAATTGGCTCCCCTATTGGCTCTTCAGACCACTCACATCTTGTTATGTCCTTGGACCTCAATCAGGTTGTTCCTGTGGTAGACACCAGGAGAGTGGTATTTGTTAAGAGCAAGGCTAACTGGGGGCTATTACTCGGACAGTGAGAACGTTCCTTTGGCGTCAGATTATTCACAGTGAGGATCCTGTCTCTGAGCTTAACGACTTGACTGTGTCCATTTTGGAGAGATTTGTTCCTAAGAATACTATTCATGTGAGGTCTCGTGATAAGTCGTGGTTTGACGACCAGTGTCGGTTAGCTTTCGAAGCTAAACAAGCAGCTTATCGGGTATGGCGACGTTCGCCTGACCGCACGTTGTGGCAGATCTATGTTGGTCGTAGGGCTGAGGCTAGGCGTTTGTATGAGGAGGCACAGCGTCGTCTGAGGCAGCGTTCCATCAACATCGTTGATGGAGTGAGCTAAAGGGTTCAGTGTTCGGTGCTGAACCTTCGTTGCCGCCCCTTGTTGGTCCAGATGGGGGCATCATTACTGATCCCATGGCAAGGGCATAGCTTTTGTCGGCTTATTTCGACGGGAAGCAGAGCAGAGATGTTATCGCATTGCCTCATGGATGCCACTCTGAACATCATTTGACCTCTTTGGCGTTAAGATCTAGTACAGTAAAGGTGCTGCTTGATGGCCTTGACCCGTATGGAGGTATGAATCCGGTGGGCATGTTTCCTTTGCTTTATAAGAAGCTGGCTGACATTCTTGCCCCCAAGCTTGCAGTAATCTTCCGGTGCCTGATATGGTTATGAAATTTTATTCGTTGTTGGCGTACTGGGAATATTACTCCTATTCCCAAGGGTCCGGTGTCGCCCTATGTTGCCAACTATCGACCCATCACACTGACGCCCATTTTGTCGAAGGTGTTCGAGAAGCTGATCGCTGGTAAGCTGGGTCGTTTCGCTGAGGTTACGAGGTTGCTGCCTGCTGGTCAGTTTGCGTACAGAGTTGGCTTGGGTTGTTGTGACGCTCTGTTGTCGGTGTCACACCATTTACATTCTACGCTGGATTGTAGGTCAGAGGCACGCCTTGTCCAGTTGGACTTTAGCGCGGCGTTTGACAGGGTTAACCACAGGGGTCTATTATACAAGTTGGAGTCCTTTGGTGTGGGTGGTAGGGTTTTGTCAATCATTCGCGATTTTGTTACTGAGCGAACTCAGAGTGTGCCTGTTGACGGCGTTTTGAGCACCTCAGTCGGGGTGGTGTCTGGCGTCCTTCAGGGCAGTGTGCTTGGTCTGCTGTTGTTCGTTCTCTATATTAGTGACATGCTCTCTTCGCTTGAAAACACGATGATCAACTATACCGACGATTCCACTTTGATGGCAGTGATACCTGCTCCTCGCCTGCGTGATGCTGTCGCTCAGTCTTTGAATAGGGATTTGTCGCGCATGAGTGCATGGTACTCGGCCTGAAGTATGAAGCTGAATGCCAGTAAGACCAAGTCGATGATTGCCAGTCGGTCTCGGACACTTGTACCGCAGCATCCCAATCTGGAGAATGTTGACACTTTGCTTCAGGAGTCTAGTTGTCTAGCTCCTTGGAGATTCTTGGTGTGGTCTTTGATGAGAAGTTTACTTTCGAGCCGCATATTAAGAGGTTGGTGTCACGTGCTTCCACTAAGATTGGGCTCCTGTGTAAGGTGAATTCTGTGTTTGGTGATAGTCAGGTTGTCCGCAGATATTTTTATGCGTTTTTGCTGCCTGTGATGGAGTATTGCTCACCGGTCTGGGCTTCAGCTGCTGACACTCACTTGCTTCTGTTGGACCGACTTGTTAGTTCAGCCAGCAGGCTGTGCGCTAATAATGATCCGGTGAACCTGTCCCACAGGAGAGGAGTAGCCGAGCTATGTATGTTTTATAAGGTGTACAACAATGAGAGGCATTGGTTATATTCTTGTCTTCCTGCCCTCAAAGTTTTTGGGAGAGAGACTCGTGCTGCGTGTGGAGCGCAGTCTTTCACTTTGGAGGCTGTCGGATGTCGAACTAATCAGTTCTGTCGGTGCTTCGTGCCCTGGTCGGCTATGATTTGGAATTTGTTGCCGGTATCGGCTTTTGGTCGTATAGGCCTGTAGGCGTTCAAGTCAGCAGGTAATGGTTTTTGCTGGATTTCCTTTAGCAGCGTTTTGGGCATGCCAGTGTTGCGAGATGCTTCATTTGGGTTGTATTACCTGTCCGTGGAAGCTCAAGCGTAAAGTTTTAATAATAATAATAATCTATACTATAATAAGAAAGCTGTCTGTCAGTCCGTCCGTCCGTCTGTCCGAAGCCTTATTTTTCCCCTATCTATTACTGAAGAAAAAAATTCCAAGGCACCTAATTTTTTTTTTTTTGCCAAACCGTATCCAGGATACGTGCCCGGGAATTCCCGGGGCTGTGAAGGCCTGGTCACGGGCCTTTGTGAACTTGGTTGTTTCTGTGCCCTTGGTGGACAATGTGGACTTGGTGAAGTTCGTGGACTTTGTGGACTTGGTGAACTTTGTGGACTTGGTGAATATAGAAGTATTGTGGAATTTTTCGATAGGATGGTAAGATATTTTCAAATACATATTTTCATGACTTATTCAACAAAAGGGTTACGTTTGGTGCGCTAGTAACAATAATGGAAACAGCTATAAAGTTAATTGTACAAATAATGACATTATTTTGCACAAAATTATTTATCGACAAAAAACACAGCTTTTAAGCGGTAGTATGCGTTAGAACTCCTGCACGCACGACCTAATTTTTGGTCTAAACCGACCAGTTTGCACAACGTGCATTTCGTAGCCACAAGCTGGATGATGTAATCCTGGCCAGTGTTTATAATAAATGAAGACCAGCACTCTCGCGGAGATCCATAGCCCGCAGTATAGCCCAGCCTCACGCGACTAAACTAAGACCCCATAGACACAACACTGACGGAGCTTCGAACAGACAGTGTGGACTCACACGGTATTGTTGCCCAGCATACCTACTTTCCCTTCGCCAAAATGGTCCTGTAATTAAAATTAAAACTTATGGCCCGAGCGTCTCTTGAACTAACGACATAAAATTAGTACTTGTACTTCAGGAAAACACTCGTTGTCTTCTGTGCTTTTTACATTTCAGAGGGCTTCTTGAATGAAAATTCAGCATTATTCCTGGAATGATTGGATATTTATTATATGGCGCAGGCAAGTGGTATCTCCCGTAGCACCTTAGAACATGTCCAGACACGGTCATGCAGGCGAGCACAGGTCCCTCAGCTGGAGTTCCTAATTGTGGCCCGTATCCTTGATACCGTGTTCAGCACTTGAATTTCTTCCTATGTTATTCCCATACAGTGTGACAGGCAAAACATAAATATGTTTATAAATTAAAAAACGATATGAATTATATTATTGTACTGATCGGCAGCTTCCCGATTCCTCAGTGATAGTGGTCCAAGTCGACCAGTTTGCAAAGTGCGCATTACTTACCCAAACTGGACAACTGACGCGACTCCAAAAAATTTTATTATTTTACTCTGCGGCAGTTTTATAAGCTCGACTCTTGAGTTTATGACCGAGTTAATGGAGGCCCTCTGGTGGCCAGTGTCAGCAAGCACTGCAGATATCTCTTAAGTTACTCGCTTACAGTTTTGCTACGCTCTGTTTGTTGTACCGGGCGAGCTAAAAGAAGCCATACTTTGCTTCTTCCGCTTATTTTTCTACAATATCCACGTTTATGTCGATTTAATTGTTGCGCTGCAGCTTCATAATCCGGCAAATAGAAGCCATACAGTGTGCAGTTCATTTTTCGCATGACGTTACATCTACTTTTACAGTTATTCATTAAAATGCTGAAGAACATACAACTTCGAGCATTTATGAGGTTAAAAATGGGGTTTAAAGAATTGTAATAAATTATTTATTGAAATGCAGAGTACAAACGTACATAGTGTTTCATGGAGTAGGTTTCTCCTGTAAATGAATTGTCATCTGGTTTTAATCCTTTCACAGACGTCCGCCTCTTACTGTGTTATCGAGAGATACAACTTGTTTCCGGTTGTATTAGAAGATACAGGTTGTCTATCCGGTTAGCAAAGGATGTCGCTTGTGCTCTGTTGTAGCTGCTGAGACCAGCTGTTTGCTCTGTTGTCAGCAGATTCAAGCTGTTTGCTCTGTTGTCAGCAGATTTCAGCTGTTTGCTCTGTTGTCAGCAGATTCAAGCTGTTTGCTCTGTTGTCAGCAGATTTCAGCTGTTTGCTCTGTTGTCAGCAGATTTCAGATCTTTGCTCTGTTGTCAGCAGATTCAAGCTGTTTGCTCTGTTGTCAGCAGATTTCAGCTGTTTGCTCTATTGTCAGCAGATTTCAGATCTTTGCTCTGTTGTCAGCAGATTCAAGCTG
>LQNS02001155.1:474072-486927 GCA_001587735.2 Parhyale hawaiensis
GCGGAGAAAAATCGTTACCAGCTTTTATTTTTCTTCCTGTACATATTGTATTTTGTACAAGTTTTTTCCATATCTTTATATAGATTAAAGAAGTTTTGCTCTGGTGCAGTGAAACACAAAAAGTATTTTATAAAAATTCAATACCTTTCATGGTTTTCGACATATCTTGTTCGAAAACACATTTAGCGTATAGCAGATTAAACGTATCTTATCATGTTGCAGTCTATAGTAGCATAATTAAACGGACACACTTTTTTTTCTCCGTAAAAAAATCTATACTCTGTCAACGATATGTTTCCCACTGTAATTAATCAATTCGGCTTTTTAATTTTACCTCCTATTGTTTCCAGTATTTATTTCTTTCTGTAAATTTACATATTTACTTCTTCTAAATAGCTCTCCTATACTACGGCAGAAATTGCATCTCATATTTTCTGAAGTAAAATATTGCTCACCCTTTTTTACAGCCTTCATTGGTATGTTTCTAAGATTATATTGTTTGTCGCTTCTTTTGGAAGGAATAAATATTATTTGATGTTAGTGCTCCCACCGTCAAAAATGACGACGAAAAGTTGCAGTGAATGCTCTTCAATGTTCTTGCCCGATGATGTCGCTCTGCCACAGAGGCTGCAGTGTACCCGTTTGCTTGTTTACTATTCAGTCGTATTATTATCAACTCGTGGACCCGTGCGTGAAAAATTTATGCAATAATTGATATGTTTGCTCTCGTCTTTAACGTGCGGCTTCCACATTTGCCGCTAACGCTTATTAGCAGCTCTCCTTCCCTTCTGTAATCTTTCTGCTTCAAGTCTTTCTTGTCTCTCCTAGGCGCTTCATTTCTCTCTCCATTGGTAGCACGCCTTCGTTTTTGAAACTGTCGTAGTTTCGCTCTTCTTTTACGTTTTCTATCCTCCTTCTTAATTACACGTATGTCTTCCAAAGGGAAATCTTGATCAAAACACTGCAATAAACTTGAATGCAACTCCAGTCAGCTTATATGCAATGTGAGCGCACCGTATCCATGATACGGTCTTCCATAGTCAAGTATCTACTGCATCAAAGTGCTGAAATTTTGGCCTATGAAGAGAAATCTGCTCCCTCAGAGAAAGACAGTAAGGTAGAAGAAATAATTATCCAGTGGCAATGAAATAATTGTCTACTGCCTGACGCGTGGTGAGTTCTCCGTTGATCATCTGCCGAATTTATACGTCGTGACTTGAGAGAGAAAAGTTATAGAATCGGAATGCAGATGCTGCATATATATTGTTCCGATTTCAAAAAGTGTTTCAAGCAAGAAGTTCATTGATATAAAGGAAAAAGGATCCCCCTTTCGCTATCTTCTACAACTTGGTCATCAATCTCTACGTAAACGTAACTTGATTACAGAATCTGCAACCTGGTCTAGTTTTTGCTTATATGTTTCCTTAGAAGTGGACACGAAATAAATACTCTAACCGTTTTATTATATAAGTATTATTTAGTTATTTGCTGAGGAAATAAGCGCCACCAATTCCATTTAACACAGCAATATTTTTTCCCTGCCTTCCCGTGATTATGAGAAGTACAGAAAAAAATATCAACATTCGAATTCAAAATGCTCATGCCAGACGTATCCAGGATGCAGTTAGTCAAGATATAACTACACCCGTAGTAACAGATTTAAGCGTGAAAGGAAACAGACACGTAACAAACAGATATTTACACTAATATAATAATATACAGTTGTTGGTCGCTTGCTCCGCGTCGGCTTGCTTACTTGCTCCAATGTTGGCCATTCCTTCCGTCACGCTGTTGAAGATTTAGATATGAGAAAATATTGCTTCTGAAATATATGGTCGAAAGTGGAAATATTGCATTTTCTGAATTTCACTCGGTACATTTTGATATGACGATAATTATTCTTCTGAGCGGGGTAGATGAAAGGCGGTGTTTTTTGAGTTTAGAAAGTTTTTGATCGTAGTGGGCATAAGCTATATCGCATAATTTTTAGTTGAATTTTTTCTTAGCAGTTCGAGATGCTCAGTCTTGGTTGGAATTTTCGTTCTTGTCGTGCAGAATCCATTTCGCTTATGCTTTCTTTAGCTGAATCTCTTCGCAGCAGTTGAAGCTTCACGCTGACCAGACGCCTTTTTACATTCAACCAATTTACATTACAGCTAAATTTCGCCCCATACGGCTTAACTATCGGTTGGTATCCAGGTTACGGTGAGCCTTGACCATTTCCAGTGAATTCTTTTGACTGAACTATATATATTCTTAGTGCTGCTCAACGTTTGACCAATTCCTAACTGATATCCGCGCCATATCTTGCAGGGGGTATATTTTGCTCTCGCAAAATGTATGGCTTCATGGCTGTACAACTTGCGTTTCATTAATGGAAGAACAAACCTGCAAGGATGAAACCTATAATACAGCAACACCTCTAGTTTAAATATGTACATCAATCTTTATTAATGTGTTGATGATGCATTGCCGGCATAGATTTGACAGGTTTGATAGGTTTATTACACACAGATAAACATTACAATAATTAAAACTTAATGAGGAATGACTATTGCACTCGGCGGTCAAAAATGATAGCAATGAGTTTGCAGTGTCACGCTTTGACTGTTCATGCACGTGGTTATGATTCTGCTGTGGAAAACACATCGCATGTATGACTTGGTTTCTTAAATATCGAAAAATATGAGCGCCGTCAGTTTCATACGAGCAATTCGTTACCATCCTCCTGCTTGTACTGACAATATTAAAGGCAAGGTAGTGAAATATTTTTTTCGGGAAATAAGTAAACTCTATAGTGTCTCCTTTTTTTTAACGGTGTAAATGATTCAAAGTGCTTGTTTTTTTTTTTTTAATTACATTACCTAGTAGTGCGTGCGCATTCTATTTACTGTTTCTGTTTTTAATCGAGGCAGGTCTAAGGTGGACGAAATAGGAGTTTGACACGCTAAACACAATATAATTAAGTGCGGTGTAGATGACTGGGCTGGTATATACCTTTGCCAACCCCCCTGCGTCGACAGTGTAACCGAAAGGCAGATATCGGGATATCGATGTGCAATCTATGGTTGAATGTCGCCGCGCACTACGCTGTGGCTTAGAGGCCATCTGTCTGCAGCATAAACCAGTTCCTGTGGATGTCCTAGCTGGGGGTGCAGTCCAATTGACTTGATATTTACACCGTAAGCTAGAGATGCGCTCTGAGAGCTCATACCTCCGCCAAGTCACGTAAGGTTCATGAAAAAATCATGTTGAGTAGTTCTGAAACAGGGATGACTCTTTAATCAACATCAAAATTTAGCCATTTGTGCCTATTAACATTCCTAACAATTTCTACAAATATCATGAATATATGTCCATAACTTTTTAATCTATATTCAGACACAATATTTATACTATGGCAAACATATAATCAAACACAAAAACGGACGAACCGATTATCTCCAAAATTTTTTCATCTATATCTTTAACATTTCCGACAATTTCTGCAAATTTCATAACTTTTGTATTATGTTCCTAACCAACATATAAACAAACAAATAGACAAATTGTACAAACGGATCATACGAAAATGTATCCATATGCTCCTGCTAATATTCCCAACAGTTCATGCAAGTTTTATGAAGATCTGTCAGTAACTTTTTGAGTTACTTTACCGAGAAAAAAGAGACAGGCAAAAAACGGTTAAGCGGATCTTCACCAAAGGTATATCATCTGTTGCTCCTAATATTTATAACATTCCCTGTAAATTTCGCAAGGATCTGTTCGTAAATTAGCTGGAAAACTCCGACAAAAATATAGCCTTGTCAGTAATAAAATGGGACCCTCATGCAAAATCAACTTGTTTGTTGCGACAAAGAACTGCACTAATCAGCAAGAAACACTAGTTTTTCATATCTAGGTTGTCCTTTGGCGATGATCACTGAAAATTAGGACACCAAAATGACCTAAAAATGATAATAATTTAATTAATATTCACTCCTATCGTTGGCCTGTGATGATAAATTTGTTTCAAACTAACAAATGCATTTTTTTCGTCACCGTAAACTGGTTATGAAGTTCGTATGTAGGTAAGATATAGCAATAAATTAGCCTCAGAACTCATATGGGAGAACGTATCCTTCAAATATGGTAATGCACATCTATTTGGAACCCTTATCTAGAGTAACAAGTTTGTTTGATATGTAGGGGCAGGTACACCTGCTAACCTCATGTAGTAATGCCATTGAGCTCTGGAAAAAATGATCATTATTATTGCTTATACGAACTCCACAGTATTAACAAGCATTTTAACAGTATGATGATCCGAATTTTGTTCTTAACACACTATATGTATGTTATTACACTGTAGGTATGCTAATTACTTCTATTTAAAATAGACGCTATTTACCACGCTGATTTATATATATCATCAGCAGCATACCTATCGTTTTTATATTTATATTAACTAATTGTTTGTTCTTTGTTTCAGGTAAGTTGAAGTGGTCTAAGTACTGAAAGGGTCTACCTCAATAACTCTGTAAGTACTTTTTATAATAATAAACGTATACATATAACTTCAGACTGCGATTTCACACTTTCATGTAAAGATAGCAAAATTAGCATTAAATATTGTAGTTTAATTTAAAACCTGTGTATCTTTAGACCGATGAAATTGCAATTTTTGACTTCAGTTGTTCTCCAAGCTTCAACTTCTCTTGGTTTTTAATTAAGCAGACTGGTAACGTTTCTACGATCAAACTGTACTGATATTTGTTTAGTAAAAAACTTAAACTCGGTTTTTCTCTAATTTTGACCTTCAGATGTTCTGTAGAAATAACTTACGTTGCTTTACGTTATTTTAAGGGTTATTTTTTTTTTCAAACATAAAAAAGGAGTATCAATGTATTCTAAAATTATTTTTAATATAACCGAGTCTTGGGAGCAGAAGAATGCTCATAAATCGCCCTAGTCGAACAAAAACGGGAGCCTCAGTTAGCCCTTGTTGTGAAGAAAAGGCTGTGGCTAAATCTAACAAATCTCGCCGTGCTGCGACGGGAAATGGCTGCACGCCTGTGTAGGCATATCCGGTCTGTGCACTGGAAAGTGTGCTAATTCTGGAACGTTTCCCCCAGTGTACCTTCGTACTTAATCGTCAATTTTAATAATAAAAAAATTNTGCGACGGGAAATGGCTGCACGCCTGTGTAGGCATATCCGGTCTGTGCACTGGAAAGTGTGCTAATTCTGGAACGTTTCCCCCAGTGTACCTTCGTACTTAATCGTCAATTTTAATAAAAAAAAATTTAAAAGCACTATTTGTTGAGCTCGAACACGTTTTTTGTGAGGTATGTATCAGCTTAAATTTTTGCAGGTGATTCCCTACTTGAATTAGAAGTATTATTAAAATTCAAGCTTTCTTTTTAATTAAGGCATTTTTTGCATAATAACACCTGTCCCCAGTGGCTAATGCTGCTGAATCGCTCATCATCAGGAGGTCAGATGTTCAATCCTAANCAGGTGATTCCCTACTTAAATTAGAAGTATTATTAAAATTCAAGCTTTCTTTTTAATTAAGGCATTTTTTGCATAATAACACCTGTCCCCAGTGGCTAATGCTGCTGAATCGCTCATCATCAGGAGGTCAGATGTTCAATCCTACGCCAGAGAATCAAATTCTTGAATCTTCGCTTGTAGCCACAGTGTTTCTATTATTTATAGTCACTGGGAAAAGGACAGGCCTCTGGGATTGGAGGCGCAGTTGTCGATCGGACCTTTCTTCGATATGACGCTATAGCTCGGTCAGTCTGCGGTAGACTGCAGCCTTACACTCCTCTGAACTTTGTAGGGCATTTTTTGCAGCACGAACCAGTGCATGCGGGTTTCCTAGGTGGGTATCCATGATTCCAGTAAACTCAATTGCAGCTCTCGCTATAAACTCTAATAAATAGAATTATTTTTTATGAATAAGGTACATCTTACAAATTCTGTAAGCAAGCGAAATATAGCAACGAGGCCAATTTAAAATTCAGAAAAATAAATACATTGCACTTTCTTTCTGGAATTTTACTTTAGAAAATAATGGCAACATCTCGAAATTGCGATTTCGGATAGTAAATAAATAGTGTTTACACTGTCAGGGAGCATTTTTTTATAATGATAATGTTATTGTGTTCACGTTGTGATTCTCCTTATTTTATACATACTTTTAATTTTGTCATTCTATGGTTCCGCCTAATTAATGCACGTTTTCGTAAAAGAATTTTGTCTAGCACATGATTCCAAGTTTTATTCGACATATTTTCCTCGGCTATAACTCTTAATTCTCTATTTTTTTCGTGAATATAAAGTTAACAAGAAAATATATCATGTCCACGATGTATGGGCGTAGAGAATGTGACAGCTAGCTTCCAGCTCAGGATATAGCGCATGTGAGCCACAGGTAGCAGGCCGTGACAGACCATTTGCGAAGGGTGTTGAAAAATTGTTGGGTGTACGATATTGTGCAAAGAGGGGGGCTTTGACTATGGTGAGGGAGTTACGATGGGCGTTGGAAAGTCCTCATCTGTAGGTGTATCGTGCAAGGGTAAAGAATGCAGTTTCCTAACGTAAAAAGGAATTAATTTTATTCCAGATGCTCGAAGAATGCCCCTTGCAATAATGATAAATAATTAACTGTAGTCAAAACAATCGAAAAATTCACCTCTCTGGTATAAAAATAATTATTTATGTCTAAAACACTTGAGGGATGTACTTCTCTAATTTTAAAAATAATTATTCAATTTCGAGGGATGTCCTTTTTTACTATAATAATAACTTATATTAAAATCCTTTGAGGGATCAACTTCCCAAATTTGAAGCAGCATTATTCATATTCAAAGTACTCAGAGGATAACCTTTTCACAATAGAAAAAATATTAAAACGCCTTCCAAAAATTCGACGGATGGCCATTTCCAATTGTGAAAAATAATTAACGCGTTCAAAATACTCGAGGGATTCACTTTTCAAACATGAAACACCATTATTCGCTTTAGAAACACTCAAAGGATACCCTCTTTTTCAAAAAAAGTTCTTATCATGATCCATGCACTCTAGAGATGCCCTGTTCTAATATAAAAACTACTCTTCAATTTTCATATGCATGGCTCGTGTAAACTTTGACCCTTAGCACAGTGTGCTCAAGTCAGTATATTGCGTTTATGACACTGCCGTCACTAAGCTAAGGACCTCTCCCCAATTTACAACATTTTACGACACTTGCGCTGCTGCCAACTCTTGTGATAGTTGTGTGGATTGGCCTTGATACGGGTACGGCTTGCGAATATTGGATGACTTTAGCCTCTTAGCAGAATTTTCTCTCTGGACACAGCGTGTTAAATTTAATTTGCTAAGTTATACAGCTTGTAGGTACTCGATGTCTTTAAACACAATGTTACTTGGTTTTAGCGTTGTGTGTCAAATCGATTTATTTTGCGTTCAAGAAATTGTACATATCGTCGAAGTCTCGACGTATACCTTTTATAACTAGAGCACTCTGAGAGCGCATACTTCCGCCAAGTGAGCCAACGGGAGCAAAAATTCAAATTGGCTCTGAAACCATATTTTTTTTGCAAAAACTCCAAAATCTGATCATTTGTGCCTTTTTATATTAATAACAGCTTGTTCAATTTTTTTGAAGATCCGTTCATAACTTTTTGAGTTATACTGTTAACAAACGTTATGACAAATATGAGTCAAACATACAAACGAACTAACCGACCTGCACCAAAATTTGATCATTTATGTCGTTTATTATTACTAACAGCTCCTATAAATTTCATAAAGATCCATTCAATATTTTTTGAGTTATTGTGCAAACAATCATAAAATTAAAAACAGTGACAAACGAACGAACGAACAAACGGACCATTACTAAAATTTGGTCATCTACTCTTTGTTAAATACCTAATAACTCATGTCAATTTCATTAAAATCCATCCAAAACTTTTTGAGTTCTGGCATCGAGAAAAATGACGCAGACAAACAAACTAACAAACGAATGGACATATCTTTACCAAAAGTTAATCATCTGTTTCTCCTAACATACCTAATTATCCCTGTAAATTTCATCCAAATCGGTTCATCACTTTTTGAGTTATCTTGGTGACAGACAGACAAACACGACGAAAACATAACCTCCTTGGCGGAGGTAATTATTTAAAATTACGTGTTAACTAGGGTGTTTCAAGTTAAACTGCTTCCACGCATCCAATGTCCTGATGTATTTTTTTAGCACTGCAGGTGGGCTGTACTGGAATATTAGCATTATTTTTTTTTTCTCTCAAGGCCGCGACCCACAGGAGCACAAAATGCGAAACCTTTTACTCAACCTGTCCTATTACATTGCCGCTTGCGCGACTTCGGCTTGCACATTGTTGCGCTGTTCAAAAATTATCCAGAAGCTCAGCCCCTCCCTGAAGTGTTTACACTACAGCCAGTGCCAAAGTTAAGTTTCGACTGTCTCTCATAACCTGGGAAGGATTTTTTTTTTTTTTTTTTAAGTTCCTAGTCGGAGTTAGATGGACTAGTTTAACGAGTTAAGATTCGCAAAGGTTTATAAATTTATATGTAATCACTTTGTGCTACAGTCACGGCAAATGAAAACTTTATTTCAAGAACCTGAAGCGTTTTACATCTTCTGGGGCGTTTTGTATTTTCTAAAACATTTTACAGTTTTAAGAACGTTTTGCATTTTCTGCAGCATTTTGTTAGAAAAGTTTTGCATTCTCTGGAACGTTTTATATTATAGGAATGTTCTACATTTTCTGGAAAGTTTTGCATTTTCAGATTTCGAGAGAAAAAAATCTCAGTAATATAATGCCGCCCTATCTTTAAAATAAACTGGAGTCTTCGTAGAATTTCACAGCCTACAGCATAGCACAACTTCCGCAACAAGAGTCTGAGAGCCCTGAACTCGAAGCATTAATTACAGTACTTGCGAGGTGCGTGTACACGTATAAATATAGCCCCACGTGGAAGGTCGACAATACCGCACCGCTGCCGCTTTACTGCAGCTCAGTGTGAACACCGAAAATATAATGATAGTCGTTATCAGACGTATGTTAGTATGGAATAAATCATGACGCGTTCGAAAGTGTTAAAAAACTATAAAGCAACAAATAGCATGGGTAAGGAAGAGTTGGAGTTAATACGTCAAAATTACGTGAAGAGGTTAGTACGTTAAGGGATTTGTACGTTGAGGGGCTTGCACATAATGGGGTTGCTAAATCAAGGGGTTTGAGCGTTAAGAAATTCTTACGTTAGGGATTTCGTACACTAAGTGGTTCAGACATGTACTTGCGAAGGGAACTGATAGTAATTTCTTGAATGTAAGACAAATAATATTCTTTAACGCCGAATTAAGCTAACTTATTAGATGGCAATATATCTTACGGCCTTTATTTAGTCATCTTGGTCATCAACTACATTCCTAGCAGTAATTTCAAGCCGTTATTCAAATTGCCACCTAACTTTTGCACAGCTAAGGCCCTGTACACCTTCGTCACGATGAAAATGCATAAATAAGTAGACTTTTTTTTATAGATATATATATGTATAAGTGTTGGACAGTATCTACCGTACAGTAGGTGGTTTATCGGGATACGAACCCGGAATCTTTTCATAGCGAGTAGCTATGGCTGTTCTAGAAATATCAAGATCACTCATCACTTTCATCACTGATACCGATGGGAAACTTGACCATTTTAACAATTAAAATAACTAAAATACTCAACAGTTCCTCCATAGAAGAAAAAGATTTTTAGTTGCTTCTCCTTGAGCCATTACGACCAATAAAGACAAAAGTTTCCAAGCGAGACTTTGCCTGGGTTACCTGCTAAAGTTTGAGGGGAAAATACTGGCGTGTTTCCCTTGTGTAGCCTGCGGGAAACATGCTGGTGCATGCCAGTGTTTTCCGAGCGTACTACATAGGGAATGCAAGGCGTATTTTCGCTGCAGGCTACACAAAGAAAACTTGCCAGCATTTTCTCTACGAAGCTGGCAGGGAAAACGCTGGCATGTTTTATTTATGTAGCCTGCAGCGAAAATACGCCTTGCATCCCCTATGTAGCGCGCTCGAGAAACACTGGCATAATTTCCCTCTGCAGGTTGCAAGAAAAACAATATGTGGGGGTTTTTCTTGCAGCTTTCTATAGGAAAGAGCATCAAATCATGTCAACTATTTGCCTGTAATTTTTGGATTAGGTTACCAAAACTGAAAACTGTAGATAGTAAGCTAGAACGTCTACGCCATTAAACGTGATAAAATAGTTGTAGTTCAAATTATTTACTAATTTCAGTTTTTCCGCTTGAGAGGCATTAACGTGCAGTTATTCATAGGATTCATAGTAGTTATTCATACTTCAACTGACATATTGCAGTTTTGCGGCACTTGTTCAAAGTATGACGAAAACCTGCTATTATCATATTTAGGTACTATATACGATGAAAACTGAAAATATATATTAGGTTAGCTAGCAGATAATTTAAAAACTTTTCCCCAGTTCTCATATTTTACCAACGAATCAAATTTTCTCAATTCTCCTCACAGAAAGTTTGTCTATTTCTTCTAAAACAAAAATTAGAAATAGCTTTAAAAGGTGCGATTTTATTCTCGTTTAACGAGTAAATATTTTACCCTCGTTTTCCGTTGGATGAAAAGCTTTGCAATTCTTGCCAATTTTCACCCTAAAATCAGGTAATTTGTCATCGTTTCTGCTCTAAAAACATCAGATTTGGCTGTTTTCGTATTCTAGAAATAGTTGACATGAAAGTAAGTCTTTCTATTCTAGTTACAGCTTATTTGGTATAATTCGCATCCTAGAAACAGCGGATTTGATCGCTTTCGCACCCTAGAAATAACTGACTAGACAGTCTCTCAACCAAGAAACTGTGGATTTGATGTTTACGCATCTTAGGAACAACTGACTGAACAGCATTCTACCCTAGAAACAGCTGGGTTGTAGGTTTTTGCTCAAAATACATACCACTGGTTTGCTGGGTTATATGTTCTGGACACAAGTGATTTCAAACTATTTTATTCTAAAAATTAACGATTTACAAAACTTTTTACCCTAAATATAGCTTGTTTACTTTTTTTGCTCTTGAAGACAGCAGATAAATGTTTGTAGCTCTGTCACTTGTACAAACAACTAGAATAGGTATCAGTTTCATCTCTGAGACAGTTATCAGCCTTTGATCCGTTGCCAGTTACAGTTAAAACAGTTGAAACGACTCAACGGATTTTCCATTCAAGCATACAATTCTAAACAGTTTCCCTTTGGGGCACTAAGGCAAATAAAAATAAAATATTTCTAGTGAGCACTTGACCAGGCTACTTGAAGAGGTGCAGGGAAAATCATTTGGTTTTTTCCCCAAGCATCCTGCAGGGAACATACTAACCGGTTGCCTTATGCAACTATTGGGGTTAATAGCGGTGTTTTATTTCTGCGAATACGCAATTTGCAGGGAAAATACTAGAATTTTTCCTTTGCAGCTTGTAGGGAAAATGTTTGATTGTTTTCTTGGAGTCAGTGTTGCCCTTGTGCTATCTAATCAATCAACACAATTGCCCCAAATTATTCTACTGTATAGACACAAAATCATCGCAATAATTTGGTTCACAAGTATTAATACTCAGCAATACGACCAGGTTACCATGTGAGGACAAATACAATATATTCCAATTTTGAAGCTGCATTGTCCATCACAGCATCTCAAGATAGTGAATCACTGCTACTATTATCAGAAAAATGTAATCAAGTGTCTACTGTATCGAATAAATAGTACATATTTCTTCTTTTTCAAGAAGTATTGAAACCGAAAATCCTAGAAAGCTAAGGTCACCCATTCGTATTACTGCATAATATTATCTGGAGATTTCGATTGTGAAATAAGTTATACTTTTCAATATCAGTTGATACTGAAGCCCAATTTTTGTACTGTTGTATTGCTGTAGGAATAATCTTTCTAACAGTATTCTCAATATTGACCCTAAGATTACTCCCAGTTGTATTTAAAGAATGATGTTTTTTATCCCCTAGAAAGACAAGGAAACAACAGTACTTTTTACAAATTTCTATGGATTGCCATGAAAAATATGTTCTTATAGCTTTCCTTCAAAATTTTCAAAGAGCAATATACCGCCTATCGCTCATTATACATTTACATAAAGCACGCTGAAGGCGCATACCTCCGCAAAGTATGGCAAAATTAACGAAAAATTCAAATTGGTCTCAAATTCGAATTTCTTCTTTATCATCACTAAAATTTGGTTATTTGTGCCTCGTAGCAGTAATAGCAGTTTTTTTAATTTTCTTGAAGATTTCATAACTGTAGGAGTTATGTTCTGATAATATTTTAACCAGCATTGTTGTTCAACAACAAACGTCAGTTAGCTACACAAACGAACAAACCGATCATCACCAAGATTTGACAATTTGTGTCTTTTAACATAACTAACAATACCTGGAAAGTTCAGGAAGATGCATTCACAGTTTTTGAGTTATATTACTGAAAAATACCAGAACAAACATAGAGACAAACAGATCAACCTAGAATATTGTCCATTTACGCTAGTAATAACCCCAATAATTTCTGAAAATTTATTAAAGACTAGTGGCCCATGCCGTCATTATAAATGACGGCAAAAAATTAACACTTCACCGTAACCCCCGCCGTTTTTTTGGACTTCCTCATTTTTCCCTTATCTAGTACTGAAGAAAAATATTCCAAGGTATCCAACTTATTTTTCGCCTTTTGAAATCTGAATTTTCTCCTATCTAATTAGTTCTATTTTTCCCCTATCTAATACTGAAGAAAAAGATTCCAAGGTACCCC
>LQNS02001155.1:503695-525421 GCA_001587735.2 Parhyale hawaiensis
TGAACACTACATTCTTACTTGATAAACCTATTTTCTAAAGACATTAATTACTTTCTTATGTGTAGCTATATGTAGTCGTACAAATCTATATTTATGTATGTATTTTCTTGTTTTTTTTTTTTGTGAATCCATGTTTTCATAACACCATTAAATCTACATGAATTGTTAGGCCAAGTTCACACGTCATTCATATCAACGCGTTCTCTCATTCACTTGTCCGAATATTTTACTGCATCCAAGAATTATCAGAAAAGTGAACCGTTTTCTGAGTTTTGTTGTACTCCAAATTTCAAAAAAATAACTGACTCTTGCGTAGTGACACTTGCACGGGATATTGATTTGACGGTTATCATTTTCATAACTTTTTGTGGCGTACACAAAGTTGTGCTGACAACGACGCTACAAAGCATTCGGAAGAGTGGATGAGTGAACGCGTTGAGATGAATGACGTGTGAACTAGCCGTTAGGAGTGTCACGACCAACAGATGATGAAATACTGGTGAGAATTCAGAATAAATCCTCATTTCCGAAAGGGGTTTGAAAGTTTTGTGAGCAAGGCGTAGCTTGGCAGAAGCCTACGTTTCGGAGAGCTACTGTGGCGCTGTACGCAGTTGCGTTAGGGCGCATATGTGAAAGTCAAGTAAGAGCTGAGCGCACCGTGTGGCCTAATACTAACAATTTCTTAATTCTAGCTTTTCCCACCCGAAGTGACGATTTTTTTATGTTTTGGAGACTAGGTGCCAGACCAGAGACGTTCTGACACCAGCCTTTTTCGACTATCGAATAAATTTTGAAAGCAGTAGAAGAGAATTCACAGCCTTTCTGGTCTACCGAATAGAATATGCATGCATTATTGTTGTAGGTACCGTATTATTGCATGTGCAAGGGCAGCACATACTAACCTCAAACCTCCAAAAAGAAAATCTGAACATGAAAAAATTCGAAATTAGTACTTACCATCATTTAACTCTACCCAGGTCTTACAATTGACATTTGTGACTTACGAGCGATGTTGCTCTGACTTACGAGCGATGTTTCTCTGACTTACGAGCGATTTTACTTTGATTTACGAGCGATGTCTGCTGGTGCAACACACTGTGAGGCTCATAGCAGACAATTAAATTTTGACCTGTGTCTATAAACATCAAGGCAGCGCTTTCTGAGCGTTTGTTCACTCAAAAATTTGCGGATGCTGGAAACTTTTTGCTAGTAATCGCTCTAAGAAAGAAAACATGACGGCTAACAATTTATTAATGTGTTGCATTTACATGTCTGCAACAGAACTTTCGGACGCTGTGAATTGAAAACACACGATAAAAGACGGTCGCATTCAAGGGGCCTTAGGCAAATTCTACGAAAGTTGGACTTCAAGTGAAAAAAAAAAAAATGTCACTCTGGCTGATGAACGCAAGCCGATTAAACTTGAAATGACGGAAAATAGAATCCCTCTCCGCCGAACTGACTTACGTTCAGCTGTCTCAAGCGCATTCGGGTGGGAATTACCGCCTGAAAATTTATCCGTAGCCGGACGAGACTTAAATTCCGATAAATTTCGTCTAGTCGGATTGTATTATCTCGCTCTATTATCTTGTTCAATTATCTCTCAAGATTAGCTTACTTGATTATCTCGCTTAATGATCTCCAAGTGAGAGAGGCGAAGAAGAATGCACTAGTAGTTAGATGAACTTCATACTCCAGCTGCACAGGCACTAGTACACTTTAGACACTAGATATACTCTGTACACTATATACACTTCAGGTATTAGATTCACTCTAGGCACTACCTGGACTGTAAGCACTAAGTACGCTCTAGACAATGGATGCGCACTAGATAGTAGGTATACACTAGACATTAGATACACACTAGATACACTCTAGAAGCTAGATACACACAAGACACCAGATGCTCACTAAGTACACACTAGACACTGGATGCGCAGTAGATACACACTAGGCAGTAAATACCCGCTAAATACACGCTATTCACTAGATACGCACTAGATTCTCATCAGGCACTAGGTGCACACTAGACACGAGAAACACACTTAACACTAGATTAAAATAGACACTAGACACACAGTAGAGACTGGATACGCACTAGACACTGGATACACATTGGACACTAGATAAGTACACACTAGAGACAGCATACACACTAGATACTAGATGTACACTGGCTACTAGATACGCACTAGACACTGTCTCCAAAATAACTTTGCTTTGAGTCCTCCTATCTACGAATCAATGCACTAGACATATATACACTGGCTGCTAGATGTATCTAGACACACACTAGGTACTAGATACACACTAGATACACTCAACCAGCAGAACAAGCGTCATAGTTAGGCGAGCAGGAGTCGCTCTTAAAGAGGATATAGGCAAGAGTTGCTCTCTCCCCTCACTCTCTTCCTCTCGCTCATTCTTTCTCTCTCTCGCCCTCTCTCTCCCTCTCTTTCTCTCGCTCTGCCTACCCTTCCTTCTATCCGTCTCTTCCTGTATTCTTCACATCCTCTTAGTAATTTGCGCCATATTTACAGTCGATGTCTTCTACATCATTTGTCATTTTTTGCACAACTTAGTATCATTTTTATTTCACTTCTTATATGCTTTCTTTTATTTGCTACTTTTTATTAGCGATGACGTCAGACGGTGTAGCCATGAACAATTTTATTTGAGCCATCCAGAAACCCAAATCGACCACCAAACAACATCCTACTCAGATGACATCGCCAGCCAAACTCGGCCACTGTAGACTGGACACCCTACTTTGATATGACAAGCTATTCAACGCAGGGGTTGTGGCACACAAGGCTGCTTGCGATTAAATAAATAGGTTACTAGATGTGCAGGGGACGTCATGATCTTGTGTGTAAACTCACTAGTGCCTAGACATTTAGGCGAATAGATTTTCACCGACAAAATTACGCACTGGTGTGCTAGCGTTGCAATAAGTAGTTTACCGTTCCGCCAAAAATGATGGCAAATAATTTACATAATAGGCTCTCACGCTCGGTGGTCGTTATCCGGCTAAAGGGCTATGGAAGGTACGCTGAACCTGTGC
Source organism: Parhyale hawaiensis (assembly GCA_001587735.2). Lineage (NCBI taxonomy): Eukaryota > Metazoa > Arthropoda > Malacostraca > Amphipoda > Hyalidae > Parhyale > Parhyale hawaiensis. The sequence goes on from LQNS02001155.1 coordinate 506,760, forward strand.
GCTTCATTTTGGCAAAACATTGCCATCCTCTTTCTAGAGCGGCCAAACAATATTTGGAAAAGTTAATATCCCACCGGTTCCCAGAGGATGTTTCTAAGAATATCCTGCGTGCAGTACACATAATAATTAAGCTGATATATTTCTTCGAGTCAAAGTCTGCCCAGATGCTTTCAGCATTTTAAAACAAAGTATAGACATTAAAAAAATAAAAGAACAGAGCAACTAATTTACCGAAAAAGAAGTAGTTAAAAATAAATAATTACAAAAACCAGCAGCCTTTAGAAAATAAACTAATGAAAGAAGAGGAAAGATACTCACGTAAAAAAAAAAGAATGGGGTATAAAATTCATGTAAATGGGATAATAATCTTAAAAAAAGAGAAACAGGTTCTTAATATTTAAAAACACAAATTAACTATTGAATATAATATACATACATAAATGGGACTAAATAAGTAGATAACATTTGGATTACCACCAAAATTCGTTTTATGATAATGTTTAATTATATTTCAATATGAAAATCCCTAATCTTCCTCTCCAAGTTACCTCTATCTAACCCATTCCTGATATTTTTTCCACCGTTCCCGTAGCCATTCCTGGAATTTGACACCCACTGCATTCCAAGAAGATACCCTGGCCTGCTGGGTCTCGCCCTCTCAGAGATGACGTCATGCTAGGGGCTATGGCGGAGGTCCTCTACACAGGAGAAAGTTAAACTCGGGATGTCACCCCTTGGAGCTCACAAAGATTTCATGAGAACATAATTAGGAGCACGTTTTCACCATCGTTTCATATTCTGTTGATTTACATAATATAATGGAAGGTGAAGTTTGTGCTAAACGGGTAATAATTTTGCAGAAAACTTTTACGTAATTCTTGAGAATAAAATAAGGACGCTCGCAACCTATCCTGATCTTCGAACACCTAGCATAATAAATGTAAAGTCATCTTGGCCGCTCACCTCAATTAAAAAATCCAACTACACTAGTTGGTGCTGCAGATAGACGCTCGCTAGGCCTCAAAATGGGGCAAAGTTGCAGATGGCTGTAGATTATAAGAGCTAAGGCGCCAAACACGGAAGATTTATGCATCAACTGCGACTCCCGATTGTTCAACTTTCTGGTGAAGCCAGTGACCTCGCAGAAGACTGAGGCTGTCAAAAACGATTATGCTGCAATCCCGAACATAGAAGAACTCAGCTCCTTGACGGGGAAGCGAACAGGTGACTTTCAGCTTGAGTTTACTTTCACGAATGTAGATGAATAAGATATTTTTTTTATTTTTTCTCATTAGGAAATAGAGAACGTGGTCTTTATGCTCTGTTACACAGTTAAACCTTGTCGAAGTGCATAGCTATAAATATTAAAATATTATATTGAACTTAGATAGGTGAATAAAAAGCATAGAAAAAGGTTATATTCTTAATATTTATGTGGTTTATTACAGTAATTGATATGATCACCCTTGTGCCGAAGCCAGCTATTAACTATTTTCACGGAGATCACTAGAACGTTAGCCATCTCTAAAAATTTTCTTTCATTTCAATGCTTGCAACGACGGTGGTTAATTAAACAGGCTGGTGGAGCTACCGATTATGCGAATTGAAACTTGAAAACATCCCCTTTCTTGAGGTTTCTGTCTAATTCTGTAGGTCGGCTAGTTCTTGGTTTACAAGCGTTTGCTTTCGAACTGAACTCTCCAGGTTGTCCTCTCTATTCTCGTAGTTTGACCTAACAAAACTTCAAAATGCCAAAGCGTTGGTAGGTCACTGAAGTTTTAGTAACTGATTGAAGAAGATCTTTGAAATCGATATAGAGACAGAGACAAAGAAACCTGTTTGCTCGGCAATCACTACTGGCCTCCCTCGGTGACGTCACTACTGGCCTCCTTTGGCCACGTCACTACTGGCCTCCCATAAGAGTTCTACTACTCGTCATATTATTTTTAAGTGTCGCTAGATTCATGATTTTTTTTTTTTTTTTTTCAAAAAGTGCGGTGACTATAAAGCGTGCCAAGTTATGTATTCTATAGCACTGCAGATGGAACCCTTGACGTTGTAATTTTGATACGTCCGTCGTTTTATGTGTCAAATATTACCTTAGTTGTGAAACGCGCTATATTTTGTGCTAAATATCTTATTAATAACTTAAATGTGTCGTCAAAGATCCCTGACACTTTGAAACGCGTCATTATGTGTCTTTAGTATCTATGCAACTGTGATACTTGCTACAGTGCGTCAAGTATTGCTGCAAACGTGGGACGGGTCCAGTGTTGAGTTCCCTATCACTTCAGCCCTTATATGTGTCACGTTATGGTTGATGTATCACTGCAGCGAGTTTTGTTACGTGTCAGTCCTATGTATCGCGGCAATCGTAGACCGTGTCAAGTCGTGCCACAATTACTACTATAGTACTCAAGTGTTTTTCTCTGTGTCCTGAACCACTATTATCCTGAAACATGTCATGTGTGGTAATGTTCGAAATTATCGTGAGACTTGTCACAATGTGTGTCATATATGTATCATAAAAGTTCTAAAATGCCGTTCTAGGTACAGTTGTGTAACGACCAGGGTGGGACTGCCGTTGTAGCTAACTCTGATGTTAACATAGTCTACGGAAATAGCTCCCAGTATTTAAGTACAATATAGTTTGCTACATATAACTCCTAGTTAATATCCTGTCCAAAATTGTTACCAGTCCAAGCTCTAGAGAAGTGTCTGTGTACATTTCTCTTTCATGGCTCTACCATGTATTTTCCCATTCCATATGATGAGGACATTATAAAAAAGTTGGGCAGAACTTTCGCGACTGGTACATTTATGAAGGGAGGCATGGGGGGGCCCAGAATCATTACTTGTGGTCTGATTGTTCTGAAACTTTCTCAGCCCATGTATTTTTGAACAAGAAACATATTTTATTCGTGCAACTTTTTTGACTTAGGCCTTAATTTTGAGATAGAGGGGCTTATGTATAAATATATATGTATATTTTGAAAATTTCAAACGAATAGAAGTCAATGAGTTTTCATGCTAGAATAAAAAAAATGACAGTTTTGAAATCCTTGAAGCATTTTTTAACAAAGCTATAGAGCTGGATTCTACATTTTCTATTTCGTTGCGATCGCTAACTAAAATATAAGGAAAATATTTAGGCAATTCCGTTTTGAGCTGCGATAAAAAAACATTATGAGGGCAAAAAAAAAATAATCTAGCTCTATTGTTTGTTAGGAATATTCCAAGGATTCCAAAACTGTCAATGTTTTTATTCTAGCATGAAAACTCATTGACTTCTATTCGTTTGAAATTTCCAAAATATACATATATATTTCTATATAAACCCCTCTATCTCAAAACTAAGGCCTAAGTCAAAAAAGTTGTACAAATAAAATATGTTTCTTGTTCAACAATACATGGGCTGAGAAAATTTCAGAACAATCATACCACAAGTAATTATTTTGGGCCCCCCCATGCCCCCCTTCATAAATGTACCAGTCGCGAAAGTTCTGCCCAACTTTTTTATAATGTCCTCAGCATATGGAATGGGAAAATACATGATAGAGCCATGAAAGAGAAATGTACACAGACACTTCTCTAGAGCTTGGACTGGTAACAATTCTGGACAGGATATTAACTGGGAGTTATATGTAGAAAACTATATTGTACTTAAATACTGGGAGCTATTTCCGTAGACTATGTTAACATCAGAGTTAGCTACAACGGCAGTCCCACCCTGGTCGTTACCCAACTGTACCTAGAACGACATTGAGGTCTATTCTTGAGTTATATTCGTTTGAAATTTCCAAAATACTCATAAATATTTATATATATGAGCCCCATTATCTCAAAAACTAATGCCTAAATCAAAACAGCTATAGGGTGAAAGTGTGTTTCTTTTTCAAAAATCCATATGCCGATCAAGTTTCTACCCAACTTTTTTCTAAGGTCCTCATCATATGGAATAGGGAAATACATGGTAGAGCGGTGAAAGAGAAACGTACACAGACACCTCCCTAGAGCCTGGACTATACTGAAAGATGCTATATTTAGTCTGTAGACATGACTTCCAGGATCAAAGCATATATTACGCATTTATCAAAACACTGAAATAAAGAGTAATTATAATATTGTGCATATACTGATATTGTTACTTCTATCATTTTTTCTGCTTGTAGTTCCACATGTACGTCCATCTGCCCGTCCATTCGTCAGCACGTTGTGCTTTTAGCGTAAGGTCGGGGAACATTCAACTTGCAAGAAACTCTAATCTTGGCTGGAAGGAAAGTTCAACCATAGCTGTGTTTTTTTTCTGCTGCTTCAAATAGTTTTTAGTCAGTTTTAGAGTGAAGACGAGAAGTTCATTTGACACCAATCATATCTACCTATCTTCATCGTTTTTTATGCCATATTACATTCACTTTGATGGCGGCTTATGACATTCTTAATGGTACCAAACGCGTAGCTAGGATACAGCACGGTATCACAGAGCGGGTTGCTTTGAACATCTAAATTCTAAAGTGTTTTTTTTTTTCAGCGAAAGTGAGATGTCCAAGGATATACAATGACATTTTGAGAACGGAGGGCTACGTTGCTGTGACTGAAGAAATTGGCCAAGTCAATTGTGTTTCTTCTATTATCGTAATAAACAAAGTAGAAAAATTATGGTTACCGTACAATATCCACGCGCTCCATAATAATGTGGGAAAATGGGATACGACCACGAAAAAATGACAATGTGTAAGATTATAAATGGCTAAATTATCCTTAAGCTGTGCGAAGGAAAATTTACAGAGTCCGTACAAATACATAGGAGAACAATGCAGGAAATAGCATCGCATCTCTGTGTCTTTATCATGACAGAAGTGAAACTTCTTTGGTGACAACGTACGTGAGATTCACTGGTGAAATCAAAGAACTAAAGTTAAACGAGGTCTGTTACGGTAGACGGTCTATGTTATAGTAGACGGAGTTCATTAGGGTTAAGGTTCAGATATTAGTTTAGACGGAGCAGGTTAAGCTAGAAGCACTGCTTTAGGTCAAAACTAAAGTAATTGAAAACATTAATTAACTGCTAGTTTACACTAATGTAGAATCTTTCGTCTTCCTCCTACTATATGAGATAAGATAGGTACAGTAGAAAAATTGCTACCATAGTGTTAATAAAACAAACATCAAGTAGAATCCATTGTCCAGACGATTCAAAGTGCATGGTAGGTAGTTTAATTAATGCTTGGAACGATGATAAAAGCTGAAAATGTTTCAGTGTCTCTAAAAAACGTTTCTCTCTTGTTTCCTTCACCTCAAGGCTTTTATGAATTAAAATTGCCAGGTGCAGTCGACGTTTGCATCTGAACTTGAAATGATCGCTCAAGGAGTAGCTTCCACTGGTATCACTGCTATGGCAAAAACTGTAGCACGCTTTCACTAAAGACGAAGTAGACATCAAACACAGGTCCAGTTCTTTATTTTTCTGATGATTGAAGTAAATTTTGCCTCAAAGTACATTCCAGCTGTATCCATGCTACAGTTGTCTCTCTCTAGTAAAAGCGCAAGAAGTGCCACGATAAGTAAGTGCCTGCTGAGCTGTCAAAGAAGTTTTGACCAGGAGGTAATGTAAATACCCAATTTTACTACCTACTATTAAAGTCGATGTAGGACTTACTCCATTTTAACATCGCTCTTGAATAGTTAAGTGCACTTGACTTGACCTTTGAAAGCGATTTAACCGTGTTAAAAGCTGTAAGAATTAGTCAAAGCTGTATTGCCATCGGTCAATACCTGTCCTACGCTCCTAACCTTAAAAAGTAGAGCTTCCTCGGATGTATAAACTCTACGGATTTGATATTCGCAAGCTTCATCGATGTCCTTCCATAAGATTGGGTTAGAGGCGTGGAGCTGGTTTATCTATTTATTTTGAAAGTTGTTGGCTATACGCCGGGCCTGAAAGTGATGAAACTAAGTAAGTAAATAGAACCCACCAAGACCACACGGGGTCGTGCAACAGCTGCCCATTCGCTGATTTGTTTCAATCATTTTACCGATCCATGGTTTAATTTTACAGAAATATACCTTAACTAACTCTAAAACTAGTTTTTTTTATAGTTTTTCGAAGAAAACAAACTATTAATTTATGAAGAAATCGTTGTTTTAAGAGGTTGAAATTGAAAAAAAAAATCTTCTTGTTCTTTTAATATTATTTTGCCAAAAATAAAATATTTCTTTCTCTACTGTTTTAATGCTTTTAATGTAAATTCTGTTAAAACATTACTAGATTTTGGCATTTAGCTTAATCCCATTTTCTTCAAATTGGACTGGACGTATCAAAAACTTTTATTTTACATGAAAACTTGCAGAGTGCGACACAGGCGCCATATATATCACGACCGCCATCGTCGTTTTCTTTAATGAAATGTCAAGTGCATTTTGCTTTAAAAAATAAACTACTCAAGAAGTAGAATTGACTTCTCAGCCCAAGCCGCTTCCGCTTCAGGCCTTAAACTCAAGCTCAAGTGGCGAAAACATCGGTCTGAATTGACTTTCCGCGCTCGATCTAGGCTAAGCACGTTGAGTTTATGTCCCAATAGAACACGCCTTTGGTCTACATACTTCCGTCACTCCCAGGCTCTACCTATATTTCAATTACATATTACTCACAATATTTCCCTGGTTTAAAGTGAATTAATTGTACACAATTTATTCTTGAAATTTATCATATTTTCTACCTAAATTTTTGGCGCCATTCCTGTTACCGAATTCATTTTGGAACCGTGGGTGTGAAAAAGATACCGTTATTCGTAATCACTATACATTATTTTCAATATGCTTCATTTTAGGAGTAGATGAAGGAGATGAAAAAATAGCTGCATAAAACCCTGTGCGTATTATACCTCTATTTTCGGTTATCCTCTTGTTCCCTGATAATAAAAATAGAAAAAGTCGTGCCGAGCTGTTCAAGGGTATTATGAGAAGTTTTGTTCATATTGTAGGTAATTCACGGTAACTTTGATGCTAGTAGTTTCATTTCTATTCCATTGAAAAAACTCGTCGGTGAATCTGACCAATAGGAGAAGAGCTTCGTTTCGGTGGCTCTCGTGACGTCACCTTACTACACTTGATTGGGGCGCTTTCCAAGCTGTACGATCACGTGATCAAATTTTAACCGATGCTCTTGGTCTATGACGTCACTGTTTCTGACGTCACCTAAGTGACACCTAGTTGAAAAGGCTGGTTGAAAAGTACCGTCTTTAGAACTACAGGGCAACTTCCATGTGTAACAATAATTTCTGTAGTCAGGATCTCAGCTACCAGAACTGAGGTAATTTCTAGCTTGTGTCAGAAACTTTGAAAATACGCAGTGGGATGGCGAACGCTGAGAGCGTTGTAACCGGCATCACTCTGTGACATCCAGGAAGCAAAGAGCGTAACGGGAGAACTCACAAGAAATTAGCACCAAAAAGTGACGTCATCATCGACGAGTCTACGGCTGAGCAGCCTATTTTAACTAATTTAACCAGAAAAATCGTCTTAAATTGCGAAATTTATCTCTACATGTATAGCATGTAAATTAATGACGATAATATATGTTAATTTAACAATTATCTATAGAAAATTGCATTGCATGCTGGTGGAAACTTTCACAGCTCTAGGGCCGAATTTGTTCCCTTTCGGTCACCTGATTTACCTTTTTTTTATTCATTGAACCCTTATTTACACTTCATATTCCGTTCACAGTGCTCTTCACAAAACATATTTATTCCTTACCAACAAATATACGCACCATTATAACCAATTCTGTACGCGAGAGAAACCACAGTAACAGTTAGCCTGTTGCTCGAGCTTTCTGTACTTGGCGACGACATTTTACGGTATTTTGCAGCTCAAGTAGCTGGCCAGTCATGAACGGGAGATTGAATGAAATAAATCGAAAAATACGCTGATATGTTCAAGAAAACAACCTGTGAAGGCCTGAGGTCCCACGCATAAATACTTCGACTCGTCGATGTGATGTAAATTTGCTACGTGCGGTCACAGCTAAGTTTTATTTTAGTCCTATTGAGTCCTCCCGTTGCATTCTTTGCTTCCTAGTGACGTCAGTGGAGTCGAGCACCAGCGCAGTTTACTGCTATTTAAGCAGTGGTTGGAGATAATAGTTTCTGTCTACTAATGCTTTCAACTGCTATTTTTGGTTGTAGTAAGCACGTTCTAAGATAGCTAAAATAAATAATGCGTTTAATATTATTTTACGAGCGGTTGCAGCACGTGTGGAAACGGGAATGCGGTCGATAGTTGTATTAACTTGATGACCTACAGACAGGAAGAGCTGGAAATGCTTACCGCCATCTCAAGTAGTTGTTATGGCCAAGTGCTAGCATCTGTAAGTTATAATTTATAAGGAGTATTTTGAGCTCTTTTGGCAGCACACGCCTTCCAGAGGACAAGAATTATAGCAGGAAATGTTAATTATACAGGCGTTCCGATCTGCTACGCATTTGTTTAATGAATGAATAGCTGGTCTAAGGGCCAGTTCACACGCCCCTCAACGTAACGCATTCAGTCAAACTGATGGACGCGGCGCGTCAATTTGATGGGAGCGGCTGCAGCAAATGAGGGAGACGAAGAATGAAGAACGTCGCATTTTGGAACACTTGGCGTAATTCAAGTTCAGTAAACAGAACCTATAAATGTAGAATTAATCCTCTATAGTATTTTGAAACCATAAAAAAAGTTGACAAAAATGATATTTTACCGTCACTCTATTTCCGTTTAACCCAAGAAAACTAGTTTAGCTGAAAATGTAGAACTAAGAACACAGACGCGGCGTGGCGCCATCTTTGATTTCGCAACGAACCGAATTGCTGCATGTTGTTTCCACTTTTATCGGTGTATTACGCTATAAATATTTTATAAATAGACTGTTTCTATTAAATCCAGACTATAGGTTTACGGGATACGAATATGATTTTAAACCAACGCGAAAGATAAGTGAAATTATGAAGAAACGAGATCATAAGTGAACGCTTTGGGTCATTCATTTGACTGCAAGACATTTCTACATAAGGAGAGCGACAGCAAAAGTTGACTCACGGCTCGTATTCATTTTCGGGAGTGAACGCGTTGAAATGAGGGACGGGTGAACTGGCCCTAACGGTAACGTTATGGGGATGACACACGGTGGTCATTAGAACGAGTGTCGTCATCTTTTCGTCCGAACGTTATGTTGAACTCTGGTAAACATAGCTTTGAGATGGCCAAGAAAAGGTGTAAAAATGTTAACCATCAGTGCAGTTTCCTCCGCAAATGCCGTTAGTTAACTGTCGGCCATCTCGTTATATCTGGAGGGATCTATAACTCAATGTTTTTGCAAAGTGTGTGTGTGTGTTATTTAGATGGGCACATCAACGCATTCGAATGAAAAGATGACGATACTCGTTCTTTTGACTAGCGTGTGTCATCGCCTTTACTGTCAATCTTTAGACTGCCTCTTTGTAATTCTTAACTCTGTAGATACGTTATTACCAGTAAGATACGTTGAAGTGGTTAAAACAGTGTTATTTCGGTGGCTAGTTCATCGCTGTTTAAAGAAGATGACCGCTCATATGTTAAGAGTTTCTGGCGATGTAGATTTGCTCGACCCTTATGACGGCACGGGGCACCCCTGCCAGTTCTGCTTATTTATGTCTTACTCGTTTTGCTATTGTGCTTAGCTTGTACCGTCGGAGTCTTTACTCTGCTACACGAAATGGTGTTATCAAGGGTTAATGTACATACGTCCAAAAAAAAGCCTTTTTTAATCGATGTATTTTTCGATGTAGAATCCGAATCTGAAGTTTTTTTTTTTACCCTAGTTTTTCAGTTATAGGGAAAAAACCTGTTCCATTGTTTTCCTATGGGAGAAAATACCCAACGATGGCACAGGTTAGGTTAGGCTAGGTTAGGTTAAAATATTATTTAAAAGTTTGTCCAGTGCACTTTGCCATCGTTGGGTAGGAAAACAATGGGACAGGTTTTTTCCTTATAACTAAAAACTACGGCGCGCGAAAAAAAACTGACTTCAGATTCGAATTCTACATCGAAAAAAATCGATTAAGAAAGGCCTTTTTTTGACCTACATTAAACCTTAATATTACCCACGAACTAGTGCGCCTACCTTGAAGGAAATCATTGTAGCTACGAGTTCGCCTACCATGAATGAAATGACTGCAGTAATGCGCCTACCATGAATGAAATTACTGCAGTAAAGCGCCTACTATGAATGAAATTAGTGCGCCTTCCTTGAATGAAATTAGTGCTCCTACCTTGAATTAAATTAGTGCACTAGTGTGCCCACCTAGAAAGAAATAACAATACTTCGGCACCCAATGTGAGTGAATTTCCCACTGCTAAAATTTTTTATACAGTACATGGATCCAAGCTGATAATCCCGGGTGTATAGCAGACGCATGTTCTTCTTATGCTTACGCTATCAAATGCCTCTTCTCTTCGCATCCTTATCGTTATCTTCCGCTCCAAGAACCGATGTATGCTATAATTTCTAATGAGGAAACCGTTTGTGATATTCCATGACTTAGACATAGGCCTGTTTTATTAAGTGGGAACACTCAAAGGTCAGTTCTTCAACGTTAAATTTTAATAAACGTTTCTAAGTAGATGAAACATCAGTTTGTTGGAGGCTTTCAAACGTCGTTTACTAGACACGTCGCTTATAGCATGAGGTAGTCCTAATGCGGTTGACTGAGAACCATCTCATTTCACAATTTTCTCTTTCACGGAGACATAAAATATCAAATTATAACTATGAACACATAATTCACACAGCATGTACTTTCGGTCTTACTGCGCTTACCAATAATGTTTGTTTTTTCGTTCTTCTTATTCTTCTACCATTGTTACTATATCCTTTATTTATATAATATGTTTATACTTAGGGAGCACATCCTCTTCCAAACAAACATAAATACACTTGTAACCGAGGAGACTGCTACTTCCTTCAGACTTCGTACACCACGTGTACGTCACCACGTCAACCACGCTCTCAACTATGCACTTGAGCAACGGGTCATGTAGAAACCACACCAATTAACGAACAACATGATATCCCATTTGCCCGTCAATGATACGAAAACTCCTACGCACAGAAAACCAGTGGCTTAATAACTTGGAAGCCAAACTAATTCAAAACTAGAGAGCACTCTGGGAGTGCATGCCTCCGCGAAGCAGGGCAACGGTAACGAAAAATTCAAATTGGTCTAAAACCATTATTTTCTTTGGATCAACACAAATCTAATAATTTGTGTCTTTCGACAGCATTAACAGTTTCTGCAGTTTTCTGGAAGATCTGTTCATAACTTTTTGAGTTATGCTGCTAACAAACATTATGACAAACATAAGTCAAACATACAAACGGACCAACCGATCATCACCAAAATTTAATCATTATGTCTTTTAACATTGCTAACAGGTCCTGTAAATTTCATGAAGATCCATCCATAACTTTTTGAGTTATTGTGCTAACAAGCATCAAATCTAACACTATGATAAACGAACTAACAGAACAACACAAAAATTTGGCCATCAGCGCTTCGTATTTTACCTAAGAACTCAGGTAAATTTCATGAAAATCCGTCCAAAACTTTTTGAGTTATGGCCTTAAAAAAGATATGCAGGCAAACAAACAGATGAACGGATTTTCACCAACCAAATCTTAATCATCTGTTTCTGTTAACATGCCTAACAATTCCAGTAAATTTCTTAAAGATCCGTTCATAACTTTTTGAGAAATCTTGGCGACAGACAAAAAGACACAACTAAAACATTACCTCCTTGGTGGAAATAAAAACGCACACCTAACATTAAGCAGTAGAACACAGATGCCACCCCTCTCCCTATATCTGATGCAGAACATCACCTGCGACTGTACAACCCCCGCCCCGTAAATACCTAACGCTATAGCGCTTGCCGCCCGGACGGTAGCAGAACTTAACTCATAGGAACCGTAGTCTCTTCACCGCACTCTGGTACCAACCACCATGACGTACACATAGTTCCGTTCCTACCATGGTCATCGACAATAGCTAGACAATTTCAGAAATTTGTTTTCGTTATATTTGTTTTTTCAGTTTTTTCTTAGAAAACTTATTAGCGATTCACCCGTTTCAATGACGTACTGATGCACTATACGATAAACAAACCGGTATCTTGCGATTTAATTATCTCCGTAGGTCCACTATTGCAGCTTGTATGCATTTGGCTTAAGAATACTGAGGGAAAAAATTATGAAATCGTGAACGACAAATGTGGTCTTAACCATTCATAAACCTAGGTGTAAGATTAACATGACAAGTGTCATTTTGATAAATATTGTATGTTCTAGATATAAGCACATTTTTCTTTGCTGATATATTTTGATAAGATAATCATCATTGTTATTTGCTGTTTCAAATTTCCCGAATTTGAAAAATTCTGTCACTTATTTGCAAGAGAAAATTACACCATACTGATACGTCTTCTCCGTCCATATTATACGCATATTATACCCTCGACCTTTCAGCAAAGCGTAGGAAAAATGAAGATTTTTCATCGGGCGACGCTCGTGTCACGACGTCATACGCTGACCAATGGAGGAGACGTCAAAACATGCCGAAATCAACGTCATTTTGACAATAATGATGACAACAAGCATTTTGTGTATGATGATGACAGCAGGCATTTTGTCTTTGATGATGACAATTGTTATTGTGACGATGATATTTCAGTTTCACAATGACAGTTATTGTTAATTGATAATGACTATGAGTGTTGTCATGCTGAACTCCAGTTCACACTAGCAACTTTCGTTGCCGTCACAGCCCGACGGCCAACAAACGACGCCGCTACTCTGACGACTGACAGAGGTAGGGTGTGCGAAGGCAGGATGCCGCAGGCTGTACTTTTGATGCCGTCGATGCGAACTTCGAGTGAATTTCGTTGCAAGATTTAATTGTTTTTTAAATGTAATTCGGGCTTAAAATTGTGTGGTTTGAGTATAAAAACACTTCATTGGTCTTAAATACCGAAGGAACAGCAAAATGTTCAAGTATCTTAGAAGTTCACAGTAAACTAAGCATCACACCTCAGCCATGACGTCACAGCTTTTAGTTTAGGTAAATATTTTACAGGGCGCAAGTATGAGTGGGTTGCATACTACGATATAAAAATTGGGATATTAAGACAGGACAGACGAAAAAGGTCTTAAATATGCACATTCTCATTGTTTTCAATCTAAATCTTAGTTCAACACTACTTAGTTTAAGCATTTTATTATAAGAACCTAATCTAGAATTTCTTCGTTTTCTAAACGAAACCAGCAAGATGTATACAAACATACCTGGCAGTAGGAGACTTATTAATGATTCAAAGTTGTTTATTTTGTTTCTGTCTTTTTTGTGGGGAGAGGGGGGGGGGGGTAGGAGCGCATGCAGAACATAAATAGACAGGACCTTGCGTATTATCGCAACAAATTATCAAAATACTGAGGCGTGTCGCAATTACGCCCTAACCGGGCTACCGCAACCTGAAAAAGAGGTTATCGTAACCCCAAAAGTGGTAGTGAAAGCGACATCTAGCGACAAGCGGACTAAGCTCAACGACATTGAAATTCCGGTATAATTGAAATTTAGTCAAAATAGCTTCCAAGTAACTGATCCGATTTGCTTATTCTGGTGTACGGAGTATATTTGTTGCGTATTTGAATGAATTTAGTGCTCACTTTATTCAAACTAGACGTTTGTGCTCAGTGACCTGCATAGCCGTAAATCGTGTTGTTGCAATCGACATTTGAGATATGATTGCGACACGGGTTGCAACTGGCCGGGTCACCGGTGTAGCACCGGTAACCCAGAAGTGCTGATTGCGGCACACCTCTGGGGCGTGTTGCAATCAGACGTCGGTGTTACCTTCACTGTGTTACACGTGCAGCAGTGAATGCGACGTGCGAACTCAGCGCCCCAACAAAGTGTTGCGGAACTTTCGGCAAGCTTAAACATATACATTTCTCGCTGAGCATTATTTTGGCTGGATTTTAGAATAAAAAGTTAAGAAAACTACACAGAAGTGCTTCACATTCTAGAATTCAAGCAAAATATGACAGCCATACATTTTGTAGCACCAATTATTGAGTATCATAGTCAATGCTTGTAAAACAAAGGCAGTGTTACCCAGCTCATAGCCCTAAAACTTACAAGTGTTGTCGTCGGTGTTACCCAACCTGTGTCGCATTGGAGGCCTGTGTAGCACAGGTGACACCGAAGGCCTGATTGCAACACGACTCTGCTGTTGCGCCGCCTGTCGACGACAAGCTGCAGCTCAACTGCTGTTTTTATGAAGTTTGACGTAACAATATTGTAATTCCAAATGTTGGTAGTTGACAGAAGTACACAAGTAATTTCGTAAATTGCAACCAATTTACGCTACGAACCAATGATTATTCTGTAAATATATTAAGCAGAACGTTCAACAAAGTTCACAACGTTCAACACAGTTCACACGCACAAACAAGCATGAAACCCAGCGAGCCAGTCAACATTTCCACTGAACGACTGACAGGCTTAAGCGTAGCGAAAGTCGCTTGTGTGAACTCGCCTTAACAGCGATAATGACGATTGTCATTTCGACAGAGATAATAATAATTGCTATTTTGACTAGTCATGATTGTAGAAAGTTCATAGATAACTTCCATATATATATATATATAAACTCGGCTACACCATCAGTTGGGGTGTACATCACAGCAGATGTTCACAACTATGCTACACAACTCGGCTACACCATCAGTTGGGGTGTACATCACAGCAGATGTTCACAACTATGCTACACAACTCGGCTACACCATCAGTTGGGGTGTACATCACAGCAGATGTTCACAACTATGCAGTTCCTATGAAAATTTAGAGCTAAGGTTCGGCCTTTGCTCACAGGGTTTACTTAGTAAGATAAAATATCGTGTATTCTATTTCGTCATCTTTGGAGACGTTATGTTAGGTCTACGCATTTCTTATTCATGATTAGATAAAAATAGATCCAATGTAACACGCGATGTCGACATGGGCTGGAAGATTGTGGTATGCATGGGACAGAGGAACAGACTGGAAGAAGTGGATAAACATGGATTATTTCAAGTGACTGGAACAGAGGTATAAACATGGGGTAGAGAAACAGATTGGACAAAGAAATGAGCATGGGCAGAGAAAAAGACTGGACCAAGGGGATAAGTCTATGGCAGAGAAATAGACTGGAACAAGGGGATAAGTATATGACAGAGAAATAGACTGGAACAAGGGGATAAGTATGTGGCAGAGAAATAGACTGGAACAAGGGGATAAGAATGTGGCATAGAAATAGACTGGAACAAGGGGATAAGCATGTGGCAGAGAAATAAACTGGAACAAGGGGATAAGAATGGGGCAGAGAAATAGACTGGAACAAGGGGATAAGCATGTGGCAGAGAAACAGACTGGAATAAAGGGATAAGAATGTGGCAGAGAAACAGACTGAACAAAGGAATAAGAATGCGGCAGAGAAACAGACTGGAACAAGGGGATAAGCATGTGGCAGGGAAACAGACTGGAACAAGGGGATAAGCATGTGGCAGGGAGGGGACATAGAATGGGGAAGCAGCTGCGAGGGGTGGGAGGGGGACAGAGAAGAGAGAGAGAGTGTGTGTGAGAGAAAAAGAGAGATAGAGAGAGAGCTCCACACAAGAGGTCTCCTGCCACTATGCACGCCAGTTTCACCGCCGATAGCTTTGTGCTCGCTGTCTCCCGCCGGTTTTCCGCCGCTTCACCGCCGCTTTACCGCCGCCATGATGGCCCCGTGGGCCCCAAGAACCGCCACCACCTCGGGGTAACCCCTGGTGGAGGTTGCGCCCTCCACCAACCATGTCACTGTTTTCGTTTCCGGTATCCCGCTTTCTATTTCGCGGATCCTCCTCTGGAAGCAATCGAACCTCTGATAAGCAGCAACAGCAATATTCCCAGCAACAGCAACAATATTCCCAGCAACAGCAACAATATTCCCAGCAACAGCAACAATATTCCCAGCAACAGCAGCAACAATATTCGCAGTTTCATCCGCTACAGAGGGAAACCAGCTGTAGCAGCAGTAAAACATGTTTCAAAGATGACCTACGTGATGGAGATGACTGCAGACCATTGGAGCAGTGGAAGACTTATGGTGTCGGCTCGGGGTCAGTAGTTAACTTTTTTACCCTCAAATAACCATATGTGTCAGTTCTGGGTCAGAAGTTAATGTTTTTGCCCTCAATTAAATATATAAGTCAGCTCTGGGTCAGTAGTTAATCTTTTTATTCTCACTTTACCTTATGTGTCTCCCTGGGTCAGTAACTAACATTTTAACCCTCAATTTAACCATATGTGTCATCTCGGGTTCGGTAATTAACCTCTTTCCCCTCAATTAATCATTTGTGTTAGCTCAGAGTCAGTAGTTTTTTTTTTACCCTCAGCTTACCTCACGTGTCAATTTTGGGTCAGTAGTTAATTTTTTACCCTCATTTTACCTCGTAAGTCAACTTGGGGTCAGAAGATAACCTTTTTACCTTCATTTTACCATATATATCAATTTAGGGTCAGTAGATTACCTTTTTACCCTCGTTTTACCTTATATGTCAACTCGGGGTCAGTCTACAACCTTTTTACCCTCATTTTACCTTATATGTCAATTTGGAGCAGTAGATAATCGTTTTACCCTTTGTTAACATTACTCAATTTGAGAGTTGAAACTGTCACTGCTGAACGCACCCCCTTCAAATGTTTGTTGATGTACCCTTACAAAAACGACGTCATATCCGCAAAGGAATTGCATCTCATATATTACATACTCTGTACAATATTATAATCTCAATAATAACTTTAAAGTGCTAGCAAAAACTGATAAGATTTTGGACTGCCTTTAGAACTGCCGTTATATTTTCTGAGAAAGAAACAACATGTAGGTGTTGAGTACGCAAAATTTATACCGGCATCAAGAGATACCCTAATTAGCGCAAGAGCAAACCAATACTTGTATCTGGAGATACCGTTAGCAACGAACGTGTATACTGATCGATGTAGCTGGAGATACCGTTATTAACGTAAAGGTTAAGACTACGTCGACTTACATCTACTGCGGGCTTCATCATTTTTATACGTGTAACGTCGTCGGGTCGTACCGTACCGACAATATTATATATGTATAATGAATTTGATCCCTTCGCAAATTAAGAAATTATCTTTTCCGTGGAAACTGACAGTGTCAAGTTAGGGATAATCCTACTTGTTTGGATTCTGTATATTACATAGAAAGAGACAGACATGGACATAATAGGAAATCATGTTTTGTTTAAAATATTAACCATGTTTCTTCCTTCTACCTTTTATGCTGAATGTACAAGCAAGAAAGTTACTTGTCTCGGTCATCGGCATAAAATTAGTAGCATATTCTTTGGAAATCTAAAAAGTGGAATAATTAATTCCAGGACGTTGCCCTTACTGAAACGTATATTTTTTTTTACTTAAATATATGTATTTTGTTTTAGATCAGTATATTATTAGTACCATGCGTGAGTAAACTTTTGACTTCCCCCTGCAGGTAATGTGTGGGTAAATATCATCATTATTGATCCTATACACGCTGCTGTTTATTCCAAAAGTAGGTTACCGGCCGTCAAAAATGACGGCACCGAAGACGAGCGGGCTTCCTTCCATTTTGGGTTCCAAATAATAGGGCACAAGAAAAATTAACTACAGGCAGTGGTAGATATGCAAGCACTTTTGTATCTTAGCTACAGAACGTTATACCGTATAGAACAAGCCCATTAAAGTAGTGAAACTCTGACGTTCAATTCTGGAAATTACAGCCGCACCTCAAGTCAAGACATTTTAATTGAAGAAAAGAGACTAAGGAAATTGCATAAAAAAAACGAGCGAAATCCGGTAAAGTGATGCATTTAGTACTGCGAAAAATACGTACTGGTAATGTGTAATATGCGTGAGGCATCAGGAGTTACAGAGGAATTATTGCCGGAGGGAAGCCCTTCAGCGCCCGAGCTCATGACAGAGGACGTCAAGAAATACCTGGCGTGTATTTGTCGAGTATTTAAGCAGCTTATTTGCTTTTAATTTAAAGAATGAATATGAGCACAGCATATGTAATGTTGTTTCGGATGTCACGAAAGCTAGATTAACCTAGACCACCTCGTGACGTAAGACCATCACCCGCGGTAGGGGCAAATTCAACGTCGTCATTTTCAATGACCAGCTAGGCCTAGTTTTTTGGCATGGGTCACATCTAAGTCAACCCACCACACTCCCTACAAACTATTATGAACACTAGAGGGCCCGCGCTGTCATAAAATGACAGCGAAAATTTTGTGTTGATCCTGTTTCCTTATCATACTTCCCTTCATACAACTGCCAACTTTAAAGATCATCTAGATGAAGGTTCACGGTTTTTTAATTACTGGGCATCGACATTCTTATTTTCTTTCTCAGATATGGAAAAATGAATTACATTTGCAGGCCGTTCAGCAAAACTGTAAATAATTGATTCGATTTGGTATGATAGATACCCTAGTATGCTATATTTGTCCCATATTTTTTCATTATTACCTCCGCCAAGGAGGTTATGTTTTCGTC
>LQNS02001155.1:548110-558509 GCA_001587735.2 Parhyale hawaiensis
GCTTCCTGTGACATCGAGTCAACTGGTTCAGTACCTCCGGGGTGCTTCCTGTGACATCGAGTCAACTGATTCAGTACCTCCGGGGTGCTTCCTGTGACATCGAGTCAACTGGTTCAGTACCACCGGTGTGCTTCCTATGACATCGAGTCAACTGGTTCAGTACCTCCGGGGTGCTTCCTGTGACATCGAGTCAACTGATTCAGTACCTCCGGGGTGCTTCCTGTGACATCGAGTCAACTGATTCAGTACCACCGGTGTGCTTCCTATGACATCGAGTCAACTGGTTCAGTACCTCCGGGGTGCTTCCTGTGACATCGAGTCAACTGATTCAGTACCTCCGGGGTGCTTCCTGTGACATCGAGTCAACTGATTCAGTACCTCCGGGGTGCTTCCTGTGACATCGAGCCAACTGGCTCAGTACCCCCGGGGTGCTTCCTGTGACATCGAGTCAACTGGCTCAGTACTTCCGGAGTACTTCCTGGGACGTTTACTCACTGTAATAACATTGAAATAACTGACCAGGTACTGACCAAAACAACCACAAGACTTGTCTGAAGCCCTATAACTTCTTCGTTAACAAATATTTCTAATATCGTCAGCACGGCAGGAGTGAAAATTACACACGTTGTCGAACTAAAACGCCTCGTGGCATAAGACCATCACCCGCGGTTGGGTTAAGTTCAACACAGTCATTTTTGATGAACCAGGCTAGGGCACAGCCCCGATCCCACAGATTAAAACTTTCTTAATAACATAGGGAAACTAGAATGCCTCGTGGCGTAAGACCATCACCCACGGTGGGGGCAAATCCAACGAAGTCATTCTTGATGGCCAGTAACTCTGGAGTTTTGCATTTTTTACATCTCAGTCATCCTACCTGACTGCCTGAAAAAAATTATTATTATAATTAAATAATTTCGTAAGCAAACAGTCGCAATAGTCTGTAATGACATAGCACTTTTGTTACGCTAGAGTGCGATAAGTAACTAGAATCAACGCTTTATATTGCGCCTCCTCCTTCCCTCTCTCAATAAACCGTTACCTTTTCAATTGTACTAAATATTCAGCTATTCACCTGTTTTGTCAAGAAAGTGTGGCAAACATTATGCCGCCGTCTAAGGCAACTGAAACGTTTCCAAGTTTAAACTTACAGAGAATGATCCGATATATTAGTTTATTCATCCGGATTCGAGTGGGCGTAGCATGAGTGACGAAAAACTTGGAAAGTGGTGTGAAATGAACAAGCAGCTGGTCCGCTGGTATTAGAGTTTATTCGTGCTTCACTATAACCGCTTTTTGGGATACTTTAAACGATAGTTCAATGAATATTCTGAATACGCTGTTAATCCATTTTGAAGCATTTCTACACGTGATTTTATTTATTATTCACTCTAATCGGAACCTGCCGCAATTTGATACATCACATTTGTTCTTCGATAAAATATGCATTAAATGTACTTCTTGCACTTCCATTTCCTACGCCATTTTTTTACCGTTTTCTCACCAAATACCCATTTCCGTCATTAGTGACAGAATTAATCTCGTTGACGTGCCTAAAACTATCGCATCTGTGGAATCACCAGAATGTTATTGATTTCAAAAATGCACAAGTTGCCTCATCAAATCAGAATACGGTTTGAAGTTATCTCCAAGTGAGTTTGATTCGTTTGGTCATGAAAGTTTTGGCTAGTAACGTCTGGTTCAGTTTTTCTAGCGTGAAGTTCTTTCTAAGGTTGAACAAAGCCTTTGCTCATACCCGTACTGTTTCAACTCAGAATCTAGAAAAAAAGACTCTTTGGATTGACGGCCGAATCTAAAGGCGCGCTAGATTCGACAGCGATTTTTTTAACTTCGAGACTCCGATTTTCTGGAACATCCGACGGGTGGACTGGCTTCGCCTCGCTGAAGGGCGTTTCAGACGTTCATCTCCAATTGTTTATCCTTGAGACTTCTAAGCACTCATTCATACCCCGTAAAATACAGCTTTCAGCCTGCTCGATATAATGGAGTTACTTCTAACCCCCGCAACACAAGTTGAAAAGCAGAAACTCCTCCTTCAGGGTCCTGATTTTAGAAGCCTCGAAGTTTTCATACTACCTGCTTATTAAAGGCGCCAGACCCTGACAAAGCAGACGCATGTGTGCGTAATCTGAAAGAATCTAAGTGAGAAGTCAGAGACTCAGAAAATTTCTTAGGATGCATTTGATTGGGTCTCAAAGACGATCTTATCCAAAGCCACTCAACTGAACTTACCCATAACTCCAGGCAGGTCCTTTGGCTTCGACTTGATTGACCCATTTTACTGAAGTTTCAAGCGTTGAATCGTAATAGATAACCTGTAATGCGTTCAAAAATCCATTTTTACTGCATTAAATGCTTTAGTCGGAAAACTAAGCCTGGACAGAATACGATATATGTAGCAAAATAATGCTCATACGATACGCATTTAATGAACGTACTGAGGCCTACAATTTTAATTGGAATTCTATTGGAAACGAAGTTGATTGTTTATTCAAATGATGCTATTTAGATTCAGACGAGTACGTTAATTCATTTGAGAGTAATATCATTTTTTGAAACTTCTGTTTTCTGCAATTGATATAATTAAGAGCACAGCGTACGCTACAGGAAACAGTTAAAGGAAATATGATAATAACAATGCATTCTTGAAGCGGCCAATCACTCGAGACAGTCTGATGCACTACGCATTTGCTGCTCCATTTCATTCGTGGTCGTTTAAGGTGCAACTTTGGAGTTTGTTTTGGACAGTAAAGACAACCGAAGCGAACGTTGGGTTGGGTGCTAAAACTAAGCCTTCGAGGCTTGACATGTTCGAAACGTCAGGCAGGTGCGCAGACTTCGACAAGTTGCATTGAGTTTCAGGCTTTGGCCCTTGATAGGTTACTCGTGAGATTTTCAAAAATTCAATTTCGTTTCGTGAAATGGACCCTGCCTAGGCGTCCGAATGCTTTACAGTATCCATTTAACCTTATACAGCATGGCCGAAGGAATTCACTTCATCGAATCAAATGTTAGTTCGAAGCTGCAGCTATAAAACTGAAGCTTCGGCTGAAAAACAGCTAGTTATGTGGTATACGGATGAGCAGAACGCAGGCCTAAACTACTCCAGATTTTATTTCATCATAAATTGCAAAAGATATCCAGAGCTGTACTAGTGGTTCTTGCTCAGCAGACGGACTTGCCGGCTAACATTTTAACACCTTTTGCGGTAGACACTTGCACTTGTGTTTCCGCAGGCTAAACTAAACATTAGGACGATGAGCCCAAGAAACTCATTTTATCCCCGTGTGAACCGGCCTTCAGAATCGTTGCCCACTCATCATCGGCTTAATTGCTATTTACACTCATTAAAATAGCATAGTAGTAGTGGTATGCCTTAAATATTCTACAGCGAGACGAATATCAGACTTTGATTCAGGCTTAGGCCGAGTTCTCGCACCTTCCACCGTACCTTGTACTCAGTGAAATATTAGATATTCATTAGCTGGCCCTAAATGAACTGGAGCATAAAGAACCGTATATTGTTTTGACGGAAATTGCCAAAAACTATGCGTTTTAGTAGAAAAGGTAAAATATACTGCATTATAGTAAATGTATATTCCAATAATTCCATCAATGTTAATCGCTCCGATGAACCCTCTAGTACATATTTTACGCATGTAGTAAGAATTTCTCCACTTGATATGTCTATCAATGTAATTGTTGCGAAAAAAATTCTTCATCTGTCGAAATATACAGCACTAACCCTTCCAAATTTGTGTTTGCCGTTTCACATGAATAACAGAAACTATGAGCTCATTCTGATTCAGATTTTTATAAAATCATACAGTTTATGTATCCTTCATCACATTACAATACTTTGAAAGCTTTCTGAAAACTCGTTAAACAGTAAACACATGTCAAACATGCTAACATTAAACTGAACTGACCGGCTGAGATAATGACCTCATTGTGGCACAACTGTTTGTTGGGGTTCCCCCTAAAAAATTAGAAAATCTCTGGTTTTCTTTGTGATGCTCTATGGTTTTCTTTATTGAATCCCAGCCATTGAAGGTCTAACTGTATAAAACTGAAAACTTTACCGGATGCTTGATAGGGCTAACCTATTTTTATCACTCTATGCTCTGTTCAGTATGTTTAAAATCTCCAATAACATAATATGTCTCTCTCAAGTGAGTACGTCTTCATATGAGTACGAGAATAATTTCGTATTTCTTGCTTTCTCTCCCCACTTGAGCTCAAAAACTTTAGACCATTATTCTGGCTTAAACAATACATAAATAACTAGGAAATTAATAGTTTTCAACCATTGCAACCCATAAGTTTGTGTTTAACGCATCACTATCTACAAGATAAGGCCATAGAATGTCTGGCTTGAAATGAATAGAGGGATAAAAACAGAGAAAATAAGAATGAATATAGATTACTTAGAGAGCCCGAACGACCCCGGCGGTCAGTGATATTTTCTTTTTTTTTTTCTCTCTCTCTCTCTCTCTCTCTTTTTCTTTGTGTTAAAATAAACACGTATTCATTACGTCCTTTGCATTGAATAGCAGTTCCGTGCATTTATTTGCAGTATTAAAGATATTGTTAATCAAAAATTGAACTCTCAGGAGCATAACGGTATAATAGTAAGTCTCAACTTCACCTGTCAATTCAATGCTGGAGTGCTTGAAATATCGGTAGCTTGAAGTTTGAGTGGCCGTGCAGTATACAATCCACCTGATGTTCAGGTGTAATAGGTTAGGCTGGATACCTATTCGTGCTGAACCCATCGTAACCTATTCTCAAATTATGTGTTCCACCCTACCTCAACTTGCTCTAACCTAACCTTGTCTAGCCTAACCTGACTCAACCTAGCATAGCTTCAGTTGACCTAACTGATCATAACCTAACACATACTTTGGACCAAATATTTCTACGAGGAACTTGCTACCAAATAAGTAATTGGAGGACGCATTCACAACTGTTACTATTTTTTCGTAGTAGGTGAAGTTTATCAGTTCATCAATACTATCACCAAGGACGTTCTATATTTACCGAAATTTGTTTGTGTGTCTCTTATCTTGTTCTCCTCTCTGTTTGTCTGCTATCGACATTATTCAAAATGTTTTATGGACGGATCCCCATTACGTGTACAGGAATCGTTAGGACGAGTTCACGCGTCATTTACAGTACATCTGCGCGTTCGCTCATCCACTTGTCCGAATATTCTACTCAATCCTAGAATTATCAGAAAAGTGGACCGTTTTCTGAGCTTTGTTGTACTCCAAATTTGAAAAAAAAATAACCGATGCTTGCGTAGTGACACTTACAGGGGATATTGATTTGACGGTTAACATTTTAATAACTTTTTGTGGTGTACACAAAGTTGTGCTGGCAACGACGCTTCAAAGCATTCGGAAGAAGGGATGAGTGAACGCGTTGAGATGACTGACGTGTGAACTAGCCGTTAGGAGTGTCGCGACCAACAGATGATTAAATACTTCTGAGAATTCAGAATAAATCCTCATTTCCGGACGGGGTTTGAAAGTTTTGTGATCAAGGCGTAGCTTGGCAGAAGCCTACGTTTCGGAGAGCTACTGTGGCACTGTAAGCAGTTGCGTTAGGGCGCATATGTGAAAGTCAAGTAAGAGCTGAGTCTAATTCCAACAGTTTCCTAGTTCTAGCTTTTCCCACCCGAAGCGACGGTTTTTTTATGTTTGGGAGACTTTTGGACCAGACCAAAGAAGTTCCGACACCAGCCCATTTTTTGAATTTTGAAAGCAGTAGAAGAGAATTCACAGCCTTTCTGGTCGACCGAGGAGAATATACATGCTTTATTGTTGTAGGTATTATTGCATGTGCAAGGGCAGCACATGTACTAACCTCAAACCTCCAAAAAGAAAATCTGAACAAGAAAAAAATCGAAATTAGAAATTACCATCATTTAACTCTACCCAGGTCTTACAATTTACATTTGCGACTTACGAGCGATGTTGCTCTGACTTACGAGCGATGTTGCTCTGACTTACGAGCGATTTCACTATGATTTACGAGCGATGTCTGCTCGTGCAACCCGCTGTGAGGCTCATAGCAGACAATTAAATTTTGACCTGTGTCTATTAACACTCACTCAAGAATTTGCGGATGTTGGAAACTTTTTGCTAGTAATCGCGCTAAGCCAGAAAACATGTCGGCCAACATTATATTAAATGTGTTTGTAGACACGCAGTCGTCTTTACATGTCTGCAACAAAACGTTCGGACGCAGTGCATTCAAAACACACGACAAAAGACGGTCGCATTCAAGGGGCTTAAGGCAAATTCTACGTAAGTTGGCCTTCAAGAGCAAAAAAAAAACTAAGTCACTCTAGCTGATGAACGCAAGCCGATTACACTTGAAATGGAAAATGGAATCCGTCTCCGCTGAACTGATTTTTTTCAGCTGCCTCAAGCGCATTCGGGTGGGAAAATTTTTCTGTGGCCGCACAAGAATTATATTCCGGATTGGATTGGATTTTCGCTCTATCATCTTGTTCAATTATCTCGCTAGATTAGCTTTCTTTATTATCTCGCTTAATGATCTTCAAGTGAAAGAGTCGAAGAATACTGCACTAGTAGTTAGATGAACTTCATACTCTAGTTGCACAGGCACTAGTGCACTGGAGACACTAGATGCACTCTGTACACTATATGCACTTCAGACATTAGATTCACTCTAGGCACTACCTGGACTGTAAACACTAAGTACGCTCTAGACATTGGATGCGCCCTAGATACTAGGTATACTTTAGATATTAGATGCGCACTAGATACACGCTAGAAACTAGATGCACACAAGAAACACACAAGACACCAGATATGCACTAACTACACACTAGACACTAGATACGCACTGGAATCTCATCAGGCACTAGATACACACTATACACTAGATTAAAATAGACACTAGACACACAGTAGAGACTGGATACGCACTAGTCACTGGATACACATTGGACACTAGATAGGTACATACTAGAGACAGCATACACACTAGATACTAGATGCACACTCGACACTAGATACTCATTGACACTGTCTCCAAATAACTTAGCCTGGAAGTCCTCAATCTTAGAATCAATGAACTATGCATATATACACCAGATGCTAGATGCATACTAGACACACACTAGGTACTAGATACACTCAGCCAGCAGAACAAGCGTCATAGTTAGGCGAGCAGGAGTCGCTCTTAAAGAGGATATAGGCAAGAGTCGCTCTCTTCCTCTCGCTCATTCTTTCTCTCTCTCGCTCTCTCTCCCTCTCTTTCTCTCGCTCTGTCTACCCTTCCTTCTATCCGTCTCTTCCTGTATGCTTCACATCCTCTTACTAATTTGTGCCATATTTGCAGTCGATGCCTTCTTCATCATTTGTCATTTTTTGCACAACTTAGTAGCATTTTTATTTCACTTCTTAACCGATGTCTCTCATTTCATTTGTCATTTTTTTGTACCTCTTAGTGTCATTTTATAAGTACCAGTTCTTAATTGATATTCTTTATTTTATTTGCTACTTTTTATTAGCGATGACGTCAGACGGTGTGACCATTAACAAATTAATTTAAGCCATCCAGAAAGCCCAAATCGACCACCAAACAACATCCTACTCAGAAGACGTCAGCCAAACTCGGCCACTGTAGGCCGGACGCCATACTATGATACGACAAGCTATTCAACGGAGGGGGTGTGACACACGAGGCTGCTAGAGATTAAATAAATAGGTTACTAGATGTGCAGGGGACTTCTTGATCTTGTGTGTAAACTCACTAGTACCTAGACATTTAGGCGAATAGATTGTCAACGACAAAATTACGCGCTTGCTCTGTTGTGCTAGAGTTGTAATAAGTAGTTTACCCGTTCCGCCAAAAAATGATGGCAAATAACTTGCATAACAGTCTCTCCCGCTCGATGGTCGTTATCCGGCTATGAAAAGTACGCTGAACCTGCCCGCTTCACTTTGGTGAAACATTGCCATCCTCCTCTTAGAACGGCCAAATAATCTTTATAAAAGTTAATATCCCTCCGATTCGCAGAGAATATTTATAAGAATATCCTGCTTATACTACACATAATAATTAAGCTGATATATTTCTTCGTATCAAAATCTGCCCAGATGCTTTCAGCATTATAAAACAAAGTATAGACATTAAAAAAATAAAAGAACAAAGACACAAATCTATAGAAAAAGAAGTAGTTAAAAATAAATCGTTACAAAAACAAGTAGACTTAAGAAAATGAACTATTGGAAGAAGAGGAAAGATAATTACGTAAAAAAATAAATGGCCTATAAAATTCTAATAAACTGGATAATAACCTTAAAAAAAGAGAAACGGGTTCTTAATATTCAAAAACATAAATTAACTATTGAATATAATATACATGCATAAATGAAACTAAATAAGCAGATAACATTTATTTGCATTACCACCAAAATTCGTTTTATGATAATGTTTAATTTTATTATAATATGAAAAACCCTAATCTTCCTCTCTAAGCTACCTCTATCTAACCCATTCCTGATGTTTTTTCCACCGGTCCCGTAGCCATTCCTGGAATTTGACACCCACTGCATTCCAAGAAGATACCCTGGCCTGCTGGGTCTCGGCTTCTCAGTGATGACGTCATACTAGGGGCTATGGCCGAGGTCCTCTACACAGGACGAAGTTAAACTCGGGTTGTCACCCCTTGGAACTCACAAAGGGTTCATGAGAACATAATTAAGAGCACGTTTTCACCATAATTTCATAGTATGTTGATATATATAATATAATGGAAGATGAAGTTTGTGCTAAACGATTAATAATTTTGCCGAAAACTTTTACATAATTCTTGAGAATGAAATATACGGGCGCTCGCAACCTAACCTAACCTAACCCTCGAGAAAACCTAGCATAATAAATGTAAAGTCACTTGGCCGCTTACCTCAATTAAAAAATCCAACTGCACTAGTTCGTGCTACAGATAAACGCTCGCTAGGCCTCAAAATAGGGCAAAGTTGCAGATGACTACAGATTATATGAGTTAAGCCGCCAAAGACGGAAGATTTTTTCAACTTCGACTCCCGATTGTTCAAATTTCTGGTGAAGCCAGTGACCTCGCAGAGGACTGTGGCCGTCAAAAACGATTATGCTGCAATCCCGAGCATCGAAGAACTCAGCTCCTGGACGGGGAAGCGAACGGGCAACCTTCAGGTTGAGTTTAGTTTCACGAATGTAGATGAATAAGATATTTATATTATTTTTTCTCATCAGGAAACAGAGAACATGGTCTTTATGCTCTGTTGCACAGTTAAACCTTGTCGAAGTGCAAAGTTATATTTAATAAAAAATTATATTAAGCTAAGATAGGTGAATCAAAAGCACAGAAAAAGGTTATATTTTCAAGATTCATGTGGTTTATTACAGTACTTGATATGATCACCCTTGTGCCGAAGCCAGCTATTAACTATTTTCGTGGAGATCACTAGAAAGTTAGCCATCCCTAAAAATTTTTCTTTCATTTCAATGCTTGCAGCAACGGTGGTTAATAAAACAGGCTATTGGAGCTACCGATTATGCGAATTGACTCTTGAAAATATCCCTTTTCTTGAGGTTTCTGTCTAGTTCTGTATATCGGATAGTTCTTGGTTTACAAGCATTTGCTTTCGAACTGCACTCTCCAACTTATCCTCCCTATTCTCGTAGTTTGACCTAACAAAACTGCAAAATGCCAAAGTGTTGGTAAGACACTGAAGTTTTAGTAGCTGATTGAAGAAAATCTTTGAAATGGTATAGTGACCGAGACAAAGAAGCCTGTTTGTTGGGTAATCACTACTGGCCTCCCTCGGTGACGTCACTACTGGCCTCCTTTGGCCACGTAACTACTGGCCTCCCATAAGAGTTTTACTACTTATATTATTTTGAAGTGTCACTACATTCATGAATTTTTTTTCAAAAAGTGCGGCGATTATAAAGCGTGCCAAGTTATGTATTTTATAGCACTGCAGATGGAACCCTTGACGTAATTTTGATACGTCCGTCGTTTTATTATTATTACTAGTGTCCCGTGCCGTCATTATAAATGACGGCAAAAAAATAACACTTCACCAGAACCCCCGACGTCTCGAGCAAGCAGACAGAGTTCTATTTTCCCCTATCTAATACTGAAGAGAGATATTCCAAAGTACCCAACTTTTTTTCGGCATTTAAAATCTGAGTTTTCTCAATTTGGTGACTGTACACTCAACTTCATGACTGCACGCTCAACTTGATGACTGTACACTCAACTTGATGACTGTACACTCAACTTGATGACTGTGCACTCAACTTGATGACTGTGCACTCAACTTGATGACTGTGCACTCAACTTGATTACTGT
>LQNS02001155.1:579458-596968 GCA_001587735.2 Parhyale hawaiensis
ACGCTGCACCACCTGTAAGTGCACCAGCTGCCACTCGGTGAACATGCTGCACTACCTGTAAGTGCACCAGCTACCACCAGGCGCGCACACTGCACCGCCTGTAGGTGCACCAGCTGCCACTCGGTGAACATGCTGCTCCACCTATAGGTGTACCATCTGCCACCAGCTGCACACGCTGCACCACCTGTAAGTGCACCAGCCGCCACTTGGTACACATGCTGCTCCACCTATAGGTGTACCATCTGCCACCAGCTGCACACGCTGCACCACCTGTAAGTGCAATAGCTGCCGAATGTCCAACGCTAACAGTGTAGATCATCGCAAACACAGGCGCTGGCCTAGCCTTGATGACGTCACATCCTGTAGGAGAGTTTTATCATATATATTTCAACCGTATGTTTTAGAGCTGAACCCAATGCACTGGTCGTGCATTTTTACAGCTGTACCCAGTGCACTGGTCGTGTAATTTATATCTGCACGAGTGTACTGGACGTATATTTTGTAGCCGCATCCAATGCACCGGTTACATATTTAGCAACTGTGCCAATGCACTTGTCGTATAGCCTGCCGCTGTACCCAGTGCACTACTTACGTGTTTCGTTTGTGTGTCCAGTACCCCGACACATCATTTACTATTGTACCCAACAAGCTGGTGGTACATTTTTGCAGCTGTACCCAATGCACCGGTCACATGTTTTGCAGATGTACTTAGTGCGCCTGTCGTATCATTTGCAGCTGTATCCAATGCGCTTGTCTGTTTTGCAGCTGCACCCAATGCACTGATCGCCATTTTTTTTTTTTTTTTTTTTTGCAGTTACCATTGGACTGGTCGTTAAATTTGCAGCTATTTTCATTGCACTGGTTGCGTATTTTCAACTGAACCCTTCCGCTGATTGTGAATTTTCGCAACTTCCCCCTTTCCACACGATGTAGATTTCTGTAATTGTACCCCGTTCACTTTGTGTTATTTTCTGCTGCTATACACAATTCTCGGAGAATAAATTTCCACAGCTGTAGCCAATGCTCTGGGTGGTGTAACACACCTATAAATGAAACAACATTATGGGATAGAAATAAAGATCTCTGTTTGACAGCTGTGATCACCTTAATTATTTACATATGGCAAGGAGCACTGTAAGGAGTAACGATGGTATTTGTATTTTTGTATCTATAGAGAACTCAAGTGCCACAAATGCCCATTTGTGTAATTATTTGAGAATATCACAAAAAATATGAAATACAGTATTTTAATTTCAATAAGTGGGATACAGGAATGTCAATCGTGCAGAGAAAAACTATGTAGTATATGAATAAATGTTGCTGAATAATACATGCTAATGAGTAACCGAATAATGGTAAAATTTCATAGGAAATAGTCATGTTCAACTACACGAGCTCTGTTGTTACGTATACTACGTCCTCCATTCCTACATACGAGTACTCCCTTGTTACATACACGTACTCCAGTGTTACGTACACGTGCTCCGTTGCTATAAACACGTGTTTTACTGTTGTATACGCATGTTATACTGTTCCGTACACCTGCTCCATTGCTCTGAACACATACGTACACACACCAAATACATACTCGTTCTCCATTCTTGCATGCACGTACTACATTCTTGCATGCACGTACTCTATTGTTACACCCACATATTCCGCTGTAATATACATGTGTTCTATTGTCACACCTGCTTCACTGTTACAGATGCGCCATTGTTACATGCTAGTGTTCCACTGTTAATACACGTGTGCTCCAATGATACGTACACATGTTTCATTGCCACGTACAAGTGCTTCATTGTTGAATACACGCACTCCATTCTTCTTAACAATAAGAGATTTTCCAAATTTCCATTTCTTGATACTCGTGTTTCAACTTTTCTTATAACATATGAGTTACTGAAAACCTTCCTGTTTTGCGTACTAAGGTGGGTCGCAATCAGCATATGTTGGTTACCGGTGCTACACCGGTGACCCACCCAGTCGCAATCCGTGTCACAATCAATTTCGAATGGAGACTGCGACATGGGTTACGGCGATGTAGGATGCCGAACACAAATGTCTATTTTGAATAAAAGGAGCACAAAAGAGCACAAAATTGATTCAAAAGCGCGACAAATAAGCTTTTTGTAGCTACCAGAGTGAGTAAATCATATCATTTATTTGAAACTTACATTCACAATATTTCGAATGTAATAGAATTTCATTGTCCTCCTTGAGTTACACCGTTCGCCGCTAGATGGCGTTATCACAACCACTTTTGGGGTTACGGTAACCTTGCTTCAGGTTGCGGTAGCCCGGTTTTGGCGTGATTGCGACACACCCCTAGTGTGTATCATAGATACGCTGCACTGTGGCGTGCATGGAACGGAAAACGCAACCAACAAACACGCAGCCAAACTGGAACGCCTCGTGGCGTAAGAACATCACCCGCGGGGGGGGGGCAATTGAACGGAGTCATTTTTGATGATGTGTCCAACAAGCCCATACTATTAGAGATCTTAATAATAACATGAAAAAATAGAACACCTCGTGGCGTAAGACAATCGGCTGCGGTGGAGCAAATTCAGCGCCGTCATTTTTGATAGCCAGCTGGTCTATTTTTTGGCATTGGTCACATCTAGGTCAACCCACCACACTCCCAGCAAAAAAAAATTATGAAATTTGCTCAACTCCTTCTAAGTACCTGTTTTTGAGTGGAGATATATATATATATATATATATATATCGCTGGTAAAATTGTTCTAAAATATGACATGTTGGCAACTTCATTACATGAGCATTGTTACTAAAGCTAGAAAGTGCATTTTAACAATTTCTCAATTAAAATGTGATATACTCTGCCTAAAAAAAAACGTTCGTATATTTACAGGGAAAAAATTAAAATTGTAACAGTTAACATTGTTGGGAGTGATCTAAGATACACGACTTTGGTAAATAAGTAAAAACATGCAGGATATATATTCGAAGAAAAAAAGAAAGAAAAAATAATAACAGTTATGATGCAGTTCGTTGCGCTAAGATATGAATTAATTACTACTTTATACTTGGTTGCCAATTTGTACTATGTGGACATAGCAAAACGTTTAAAACGGTTCTTTACGCTAATACAAGGTTAATTGTTACTTTTTACAGATTCCTAGTTTGTACAATTTATTCATCATGCACCTGACTGGAATTATATTGTGCATGGGAATCAAAATATTTGCAGAACTCCGTCCCGGCCTTCCTTTTGACTGCTGAGGCTCGGCGGCTTCAGCTCTTTTATGAAAACCGCTTCCTGGATCAGCAGGTCTTGTTTGGTGGCGGCCCTCTTGAGTACGGTGACGGACTGAAGGATGGTTTGTTGTGGGGCTCGCTGCATATTGTGGACGCCTCTTAAGTGTTGTTGAACGGATTAGTGCTGCAGTAATTAAAACCCTCATCAACAGAGCCTACAGAATTTCCAGCGACTGGCCAGCATTTCACAATGAGGCACAACGCATCAAACAGCTGTTGACCAACAATAATTTTCCTATGAGCATCATTGACCAAGAAATACAGACGTTTCTGGAGACAACGCAATCGGTACCCAGCGACGGAGAAAATACCAACCAACAGCATGTTAATCTATACTTTCTGGTTCAAATGACGTCAAATTACAAGCTGGATGAGAAGCATCTGCGCCACATCATAGCAAAGAACATTACACCTACCTGCGCTGAGAACAAATTGAAATTATTAATTTACTACTGAAATCTCAAACTTCGGAATCTCTTCATACGCAATAACGTCCACCGCCACCTGCAAAAATATAACTGCATCTATCAGTATACTTGTAAGGAGGGAGAGTGTAACTCTTCCGCGACATACGTTGGATACACAGAGTAGACACTTGAAGACAGGTTCCGGCAGCACAAATCCGTTCAACAACACTTAAGAGGCGTCCACAATATGCAGCGAGCCCCACCACAGGCCATCCTTCAGTCCGTCACCGTACTCAAGAGGGCCGCCACCAAACAAGACCTGCTGATCCAGGAAGCGCTTTTCATAAAAGAGCTGAAGCCGCCGAGCCTCAGTAGTCAAAAGGAAGGCCGGGACGGAGTTCTGCAAATATTTTGATTCCCATGCACAATATAATTCCAGTCAGGTGCATTATGAATAAATTGTACAAACTAGGAATCTGTACAAAGTAGCAATTAGCCTTGTTTTAGCGCAAAGAACTGTTTCAAACCTTTTGTTATGTCCACATAGTACAAATTGGCAACCAAGTATAAAGTAGTAATTAATTCATATCTTAGCGCAACGAACTGCATCATAACTGTTATTATTTTTTCTCTCTTTTCGTTTTTTGTCCATCGAATATTTATCCTGCATCCCTTTACTTATATACCAAAGTCGTGTATCTTAGATCACTCCCAACAGTGTTACCTGATACAATTTTAATTTTTTCCTTGTAAATATACGAACTTTTAGGCCGGGTATACCACATTTTAATTGAAAAATTGTTAACACAAATATTTATACTTAATATCTTTAACGAAAACATTATCACCTCTCTCACTTCATTTGCCGGTGATAATTACAGTATATAGCACTCTGAGAGCGTATACCTATGCCAAGCAAGGCAACGGTAACGAAAAATTTCAATTGGTTCCGAAACTATGATTTTTCGTAACCGCTCCAAAATTTAATCATTCGTGCCTTTTAACAGTCATAGCAGTTTTTGTGATTTTGGTGTGTCGTGGGCTCTGGGTTTCAACGAAAATTTTAGATATTTCAAAATTAGGTAGTATGTGATGAGGCATGATTAAATTATGGACATGCGGTTAAGGAATACTTAAAATGGTTATTCTATCGACTCATATTTCTATATATATTTGCAGATATTTATGTTTGGTGATGAATACCAGTAATTTCTGCTAGGCTATGCTTCACAGTGGTAAAGTAAATATTTTTATCATTGATAAATTAGTTGACGCAAACATTAAACTTTGTATATCGGTATTTAAATTTCACCAATGCACAGCTTGTAACCATGCTATTTCGAGCCTGCATATATAAAAATGGTAATATAGATAACAATTTTTTTTAAATAGAGGAAACATAGATCATATATACAGAATGAAATAGCTCTTGATGGACCCACTAGAGAGAGTACTGCATCGCAAAATGTGCTTCTCTTCGCAATAAGAGAAATGGTTTACTATTAACAAGAAGAATTCTCAATTTCTCAAAGATACATGTTTCTAAGCTTAAGATGATAAGGGAAAATTGGTTATCAGTATTTGGCATATATTTCAATCTAATTTGGGGAACCATTTGCGAGGAACGCTTTAATTTTTCAATTTCTATTTTTCATTAATTGAAATTCATTATGAATAGTTTTCCAGTAGATGATTGTTCCCACGGTGAATTGAACAAAATAATTTAATAGTAGCTAGTAACCTTCAGAAAGGTTATCGTTTACACTATGAGCTAGAAAAAAGAATAATTTTCTAGTAGTAGCTTTCTCTAGACCATAGTTTCAGTGATAAAAGGGAACATTTTTCAGATGGTGAAGTATATGAACGAAATAGACGAGGATTTGCCTTTTCATAGGACTGTGCCAAGTTTGAAAGCTCATTTCAAAAAAGCTGTTATAACAAATTATCAGTAATGCTGTATCTCCCTTTATGAACATCTTTCCATCCCTTCTTCGTACTATTCTACACTGTTCGGTTACTCAACCCTCTTCTGTAACTATTGAGGTGACATACATAAGTTTACCTGACTTTCTTCATTATTTTGAATATTTCATTGTCTTGCTCTGTTTCACATAGCTCTATTATGAAGACTGTGTTGCGATGTTTTACTACTTAACGTAACTCTTATTTGTAAACAATGCTGTGACTTTCTATTACTTTACTTAGACGTTCTGCGGTTTTACTCAATCTCTCATAAAAACATCGCTATGGTGTTTGTTCATTTTACTTAGGGCGCTGGTGACAATATTGCTGTAACACATTACTATTTTTAATTGGCCCGAGAAGTAGAAATGCTTGGAGTGGCCTTTTTTCCATTATTTGCATTCTCTCACTCCCTATTGATGTGTTATGTGCACATAAATTCTATGAAGTTTCAATGAACTCATAATTTTGAAACGGCTCAATGTTTCCGCGATGAACTTGGTAAAATGGATTACGGAAATATATATTTACCGTCAATTGATATTTACTTCTACTTTACCATTGATAACTAATTTCACGGTAAAAGAAAGGTTTTGTTAACATTTTTAAGCAGTTCTGTAAAAAAACCTCCATGACCACAACCCGGTCCGTGGTCCATCAAATAGTCGAATCTCGGGGCCGTCGTTTCTTCCGACAGGTACTACCGGAGGAATCACCGGCAGGAAGCAGGTAGCGACGAAGTCACCGGAAGTCGGGAAGTGTGAACCGATCGGTGTCGGGAGCAATGGGGGAGCAGGGGTCACCGTTCCCTCTTCCTCTCCCCTTCAGCCCTGGAAACAAGCCATCGCAAAAATTCCCATTCCGTCCTACAGTTTTTTAAAAATTGAATGAAATGAAGAAACATTAAAAATCGGCCGGTGCAGTGTCTAACTTACCCTTTTTTTGCGCTGAATGAGATATATAACTGAACACTTATTTTAGATTTTTCAATTCAAATACTAATAAAAAAGTTTTCTTGGCATTTATGCGAAATGTATTGATATTTATTGATTATGAGATTTATTTAATATAAAACGCTTCCTCAAACTTAAGAACGCTGATGTAGTTTCATTGAGACTACCTGAACTGATATATTATAAAATCCGTTCACATATTTGATTATTCTATTTACTTTGTTAATTCTACATT
This sequence comes from Parhyale hawaiensis, assembly GCA_001587735.2. Classification (NCBI taxonomy): domain Eukaryota; kingdom Metazoa; phylum Arthropoda; class Malacostraca; order Amphipoda; family Hyalidae; genus Parhyale; species Parhyale hawaiensis. The sequence goes on from LQNS02001155.1 coordinate 586,298, forward strand.
AATATTTTTTCAATACTTTGATTTCTAGTCAGTAACAATACTGTAAAATATTCCAGTCATTACTTATTGCAAAAAATACCAAGCGTTGTTAGTGAGTCTTAAGAACATTAGTGAACCAATCTTTCTTGAAAACATAGTACAGTATTTGCCTTTTGAACTTTACCCTAACATTTTCGGCAGCTGTTACAAATAAAGTGGTTAGTTAGGAGATGAAACTTTTTTACTCGGATCGCATAATCAAAATTATTATTACTTATGTCAGTGTTTTATTACCGCTTCTAAAAAAACTCATACATACTTGCTTGTCTGAACATGGAACCCGGCAACAAATTCCGGTCCGACTCAGATGTTGGCATGCAAGCCACCTGACGTCTGAGCCACCTAACAGCCTCCAATGTAAAGCAATGTGCACCAACCACAGCTCGTGTGTTTCTCCGAACGACCTTGGAGACAGGCACAAAGTGATGCAACCAATGACCCTCATTGTCTCAAGGCTTGTCTACCATACATAGACCACCTAGAAGCTCTTCGCTGATGAGACAAGTTTCCAAACTCAGTCTGGGCACACAGCCGATTGGATGAATCGATAATTTGACCCAGTAAGTGAAGGTGACTGGTGCTCAGACTGGAGCACACTACTGCAACAGAAGCAGCAAGGAGGTATAGAAGCTTATAAGTGCTGCATTGTTATCTCTAAACACGGAGCTTACTTTGAGCAGAGGCCAAACCCTACTCGAAGCATGTGTGACCAGGTGTGCCACATACGCTCTTCAAAAGTAAGTTTCTCATTAAAAAGGTCATCGAGTCTCTCCAAGGAGTTAGACCCTTGCAGCACCGCGCCACCACACCCTTACAATTGGATGGTGGGGCAACAGCGCCCTTCGAATTTAAACTAGGATTCTGGGTCTTAAAAACAAACTGCATTTCTAAGCCAAACCAGCTCACACCATTGCAATTAACTCCACAGTATATTTGTATACGTCCATTTTCTTTATGTGCTAGCAGCCCTCACCTTTTTGTAATGAAGAAATTAATTTTTACATCAGCGAATACTCCGTCCTCTTGCTCGCTCTTCTTGATGATTTTCTTATTTCCTTCGTTCATCTATCTATATTTTATAGAAAAAAATCTGTAAATTGTATTTCCTTGCTTGTTTTTATTTACTTATTTATTTACTTGCTTACGCAGAATCTTCGCTTTAAGATAAGAAGAAATTCGAGAGTTGAAGATTTCATTCGACTGTATCCGTGATACAGAAGATGAACCTGAGCTCTGCTGCATTAACGTGAACGCTCAATTTGATACTGGAAATATAACTAGACTACATCATATATATATGACCCCCCCCCCCTGCGTACAGGAAGAGTCTTGTATATTCTTTTGAGAAGCTAAGAAGCTGGCGATGGGGACCCGCACGGGCAGTAGAGGACGGTCAGATAGCGTGTGGTCTATAACCAGCAGAATAACGTCTGTTTTTGCGAAAACAAAAAAGATGGAGATTGTGACCCAACGGGCCACGGGCAGTCTAGTATACAGTTAATTATGCAACTTTGATAATCTTATTTGCGTGTTTGCTTGCTTGTGTGTTACCGTGCACAGAATCTTTGCTTTACGATAGGAAGAAATTCGTGCGCTGAAGATTTAATGCAACTTTATCCGTGATACGGAGGATGAATCTGAGCTCGGCTCTATTAACGTATACGTTAAATGTAAACGAGATACCGGAAATTTAACTGGACTAGGTCATATAACGTATGTATTTTTATCCTTGTTTACAGGGATGGTGTTGAATATTCCTTTGAGAGGCAATGAAGCTTGTGATGGTGACCTAGCGTGTCACAGGCAGTCAAGCTCAATTTACGCATCATGAGCGCAGAGCAAAAACTTTGACTGGGACAGGGAAATAAGCTTCAGTATCTATGCTACAGCAGAAAGACACTTCAGACTTTTGTGATGCTCAAAATTCCAAATCGACACAACAGCAGCAGCAAAGGAAGTGAATTTTTCCACCGTAAAACTGATCCGGCCCGCAGTGGGGACAGACAACCAAACGAGCTTGAAGCAAACACTGTGTATTATTATATGTATTGACGTATCATGTTTACTAATGATCGATATTGAAGGATATCTCCAGATTTATATTTATATAGCTAAGTAAATATAATTAGATGTAAATATAAATATACATACATATATATAAGTCGGGATATGGCCTTTAATTTCTATCAAAGTGAACCAACGTTCGCATTCCTATGTTTACTAACGTGCGCCGCAAATAAAAATGACGGCAAAGAACTCGCAGCGATTGTTATTCTTTTGAGGACGACTGAAGTGTTTGACCGGGGTTCTGCTTCAGAGCCACAGCACGCCCGCCTGCTTGGTCTTCGCTTTTAGTTTAAATTTTGCAGAGCAATGTAAGTACCAACCTGCGAATTGACCGCCAACTATCGTCCGTGGAAACCCTACACCAGCACCTCAGGAGTGCCCATGATATACGATTAGATTTGCAGTATATACGGTGAAGACAGAAGTTACCCTCACCGTTACTACCGCGCTTTCCGCCGCGTTTACTCCACTTCTACCCTCAATTTTCTCTACCCTACCCTTACCGTCGCCCCTATGTCCACCTTTACTCCTATCTTGCCCTGACCCCAGCTCTCACCTCTACCCACACTTTACCCTCACCTTAATTTCGCCTTTCTCCCACGTTACCCTCACTCCTACCATTACATTTTCCTCACTTTACCTTCACCCTTACTTCCACCTTACCTTCACCCTACGCTTACCCTTCACATACCTTTCCTTTACTTCTACTTTCAAACTTTCATTCAACTTACCCTCACCCCTTTCTCACCTTGTATTCACCTCTAACCTCCCTTTACTCTCGCCTATATTCTTTCATTTCCCTCAACCTACCCTCAATTTAACCTCTACCCTACCCTCTGTTTCTCTCACCTCCATCCTTACATTTCCCTCAACCTACCCTCAATTTAACCTCTACCCTACCCTCTGTTTCTCTCACCTCCATCCTTACATTTCCCTCAACCTACCCTCAAGTTAGCCTCTCCTCGCCCTCACTTTACTCTCACCTCCTTTCTTTCAGTTCCCTCAACCTACCCTCAATTTAGCCTCCCCCCTACCCTCACTAATTTGTCCATCAGCACTACCGTTGTCCAGCATCCGTTGCCAGTTCCGCTGCCCCGGCCCCCAGGAAACTGCCGCTGCCGCCGCTATCTGAGGCCGCCTTTCGGCCGCCTTTCGGACACCCCGCGACTGCAGATTGTGCTGTCGCTCATACACGACTGATTGCCGTCCGGGGCGACGTATTCCCGCCAGCTGTTGGGCTGCGACTATTGTACAGCAGGATTGCTGAAGAAAAGGAAACGTCGTCCTAGTCGCAAGCGCTTTGGCTGCTATTAGGTGACGTTTAGTGGTCGGTAGGATAGCCGAGAAAAGGTGGTTTTGTCCTAAGCGCAAGGTGCTGCCGTGCTGGTTGTTGTTAGGTTACATTTATTTTTCGGTAGAAAAGGCCAGAAACGGGGGCTATGTCATAAACGCAAGGGTGATGGCTGTCCATAGGTTGCGGTTACGGGGGGGGGAAGGCTTTGTCCTAAGCGCAAGAGTGGTGACTTTCCTTGGGTTACATTTATTGTTCGGTAAGACAGGCTAAGAAAAGGTAGCTTTGTCCTATAAGCAAGGGTATTGCTTTTTATTGGGTTGCGTTTATCAATCGGTAGGTTGGCCAAAACGAAGGAAGCGCGTCGGATGGAAACAGTACTGAGCAATTGGAAGGGCGAAGAAAAAAAGTGAGAGCTACTGTTACTCGTATTACTTATTCACAATAATAGTAAAAGAAAAACGCCATGTTTAGTACGCGACTATTGTACCGTACAATCATCGCAGACAATTAAGCAAACATTGGCACATAAGGAGGGGTGTGGGGATATTGTTAGTTTGCGTTTGTTATTGGGTGGGATAGCCGAAGAAAAGAAGGAATTATCCCACTCGCGGAAGTTAACATTGTTACTGCTTCATGTAGCTCACGAAGAAATGTTAACAATTTCAATTATGAAGCCATGGTTGTTGTTGTTTTTATTTATTTATTTGTTTTTACATTTGAGGGTAATTGATGGGTTGCGTTTGTTGTCAACTCTTCTGTAGCCTTGTTGTGCTCAATTGTTGAAAAGGTTTCTTACAAACAGATGATAGAACACAAATGAAAAGTTCGACGTATTCCAGTCTCCGACACTTGCCGGCTCCACACTAGTTGCAAGTATAACAGTTACAAACTTACAAATGCTAGTAAAATCTGACACAAATGGCGTTAAGAGAATGCGAAGTTGACGGTCTTCCGCCTGTAGCCTATCTACTCTTGATCTATGAAAGCTATGATTAATATTAGACAGGTAATAAAATAAACTAAAACAATGGCGGTAGGTAATACGTATTACTTTTTTTATTTGCTGAAGTGATACAAGACTTGCTGATATTTGAGGATGTCAGGAAACACAGTTCATATAGCTTGTATTTTTGTTTTTCTTTAATACAAGAAAAAACATCTCCGAAAAAGAAGAACATGGTAAACAAAACCGAAACTAACCTAACTTGCTCCTATAACAGCTGGGTGCAGCATTTACGGCCTCCCCTTATTGTCTGCCGTTTTTGATATCATTACGCTAAACTGTCCTGCCACAATTATGGGAACCATAAGGTCAGTGCCTGTGGATCTCTCATTTTTTTCAATGACGACGTTTTGCGAGCTGTTATGTGAGTTACCATCATTGCTTTATACAAGAATAACGCTTTTAAACAAAAAATTGTTTATGTCTTAATTTATAACCTCTAGCCTCCTGAGGACAGTCGAAAGATCTTTTTAAAAAAAAAAATCTTTCAGGACTTGAATTGTAGGAAAATGGAGAGAAAAATCAATTTAAGGAGTCTTCTACCAATGTTTTACTTCCGATCTGAAAGTCTACGGTGATCACTCTCTCATTTTCACGCCAAATATCGCTTTGTCACGAAGTTGATATTAAAAAAAATATTACTTTTACTGCTTCGATATTCTTAACTTAGGCTATGGTACGATTACGTATAATAGATATTCCACCATAGGCCCTGAGTGTACATCACCACGACTTATTTCTTAGGAAAATCCCTTTCAACCGGCACGTAGCAGCCGCTAGTTGGCGTTGTTCCTTTATCCAATAACCTTGTAGCGGTGTTCACTACATTGATTTTATTCAATAGACACTTCCCTTCCGGTACACGAGTAGAAAATATCACTCCAGATGTAACAAATGATACAACGTGTTGCAGATTTTTTTTTTTTTTTCTTTTCCTTCAAACACGTTTATCCATATTAATGGTAGGGAAGGGGTGAGCTATTCCCATGAAATTATTGCATAGAGTTACTAACTGCTGAATAGGAGAGTATTCGACACTCTCTGACCACCTGCCTCCTTACTGCTATTTAAGTATCGGTAAAATTCAAGTGCACGTACAACAAAAACATGACGATAGTGAATATATGAAATAGTGGTTTTGCTGTGAATTTTGTTCTCGCATATCGAGGATTGCTTGACTAATTGCCTAGAGGACACTGTCAATGAAATTGATACAACTACTGAAGTGGGGCTATGCAACTCTTGTCATTCTCGAATCTGGGCGACGTATATTTGGTACACGGCGCAAAAAAAAACAAAGGCAAATGTCCCGGGATGGAATGACTGTGTCCGCGAACTTCACACTGCCAGCAGACTGGCGTATTACTCGTGAAGGGACGCAGGTAGGCCGCGCTCAGGTCATGTATGGCAGGAAAAGAATAGGCTGCACAATCTGTGTCGTATTGCGCTTAAACAAGTGCATAGACGTGAAAATGAGATTAGAGTGCATCTGCTGTCTAGCAAGCTTAGGTAAAAAAGATCTATTGAAAAAATAGCAAGTTTTAAACCTAAAGTCCGCACCGCTGTGCAGTCAGTGAATGGAGTCACTGGGAATGTAATGTTGTGGCATTTTTGGAAAGTCTATCACGTAAGCATTATGAACTGTTTTCTCGATGATAATCATAAAGGTTACGTTGATGGCATTCTTGATAATCTAGCTCTCTCTTATGAACAATACACCGCATCTGAATATGAGCTTTAGCGAGTGCTAAAAAGACTGAAGATAACAAAGCGTCCCGCGCTGACTACATACCAGCTGAGGCCTATAAATATAACCCCCTAAAATGGTAACGCTCCTTGGAATTTTGCCCACCGGGTGCTTCACTTTGGGATTTCTCCCAGGTAACTTGATGAAAGTCATAATGACACCAATTGTAAAGAAAAAACAAAGCAACATGTGCGACAGACAAGAACAATTACCGCCCTTTAGCAGTGTCTACATCTCTCTCGATAGGGGCAGCACTAGTGCTTGAGAGATGAATGTTACCGTACATAATAACGACAGGCCACCAGTTTTACTCTAAAGCCCAACATGGAACGGAAATGGCTATATTCATACTCAAATGGGTCATAAATCATTTCACTGACAGTGGATCTCCTATGTACTTGTGTTTTCCCAATTCTAAAGCTGCGTTTGACCGAGTTCACCATTATTCTCTATTTAAGTGTATGCTTGAGAGACAAATACCTCCTTATATTGTTAAGACGCTAAAATACTGGTTTCAAACTCAGAAGTGTTTTGTGAAATGAGGAGCGGCAATGTCACCAGCGTTTGGCATGACTAACGGCATACGACAACAGGGCTTTCTCTCCCCAATTCTCTTTAACATCTTCATTGACAGCATCCACACTCATCTGAACGCAGCTGGAGTGGGGTGCCACATTAATGGTCACGCAGTAAATGTGCTCAGTTATGCTGATGATATGGTCCTTGCTTCTCACTATTCTAGTGGGCTGCAAAAATTGGTCTCAATTTGGACGAGCGAAGCTAGCAAACTGTCTATTGAATATAATACTGTTAAAACTGTTGGTATGTACATTAAACCCAGGAGAAGTAACCTGCCTGTCGATAAAGTCATTCGACTCATTGGTGTCGATCTCATATATGTGGACAACTTCTCTTACGTTTGCCATAAAATCACCTTGATTTTCTTGATAGCCAGGATATAGAGAAAGAAAGGCGGAAGCTCTATGCAGTAGGCAACTTTATAATCAAAAAGTTTGGTCACTGCTTGAAAGAAGTCAAATACCGGCTGCTTCGGAGCTACTATTGTGCACTCGTGCTTGTACCATGTACGCATATACGCTATTCATACACTCATGAGTGGTGGAAAAGGTAAATAATTAAGATGTAGTTTGTAGAGTGGCAGCAATCCTGTATTGCTATATCACGATGCGACTCGGTCAGTATGGGTTCGATACGGGTTCAGCACTGACGGTAGAAGTGTGCGGATATTAATCACTCAGGATTGGGTTTATATATATATATTGTAATTCAAGGTAGAAACAGTAGAACGGTTCACAATATTAGATGGTTCAGTAAGCAGAGATGTAGAGCACAAGTCACGTGCCTGGAGAATACTAAGAGTAGAGTCAGGCGTGGATACGTAAGCTTGTGTACAGCGTAAAGGAACTCCGAACAGTATCGTGTTAGGGAGGAAAATGCTGGAGATGACACTACCGAGCATGTATTTATAGGTGCCAGAAGGGCGTGGTAAGACCAGGCCGGCACATCCTGGGGGAGGTGGTGGAATTTTGACCATATAATCAAATTAAAACACATTCCAAAAGCAAGCAAGCAAGCGAACGCACAAAATTTTTTATTAACAAGGCGCATTGAATGATATCAGTTTTAGGCATTATGAATCGGTTTACATGAGTCCTAACAACAATTCTAATTTAATATATTGGTACAAAATTAACTAACGTACAGCCAATTTGTACATTTCTTGTCGTAATCGAAACGGAGCTTACCGTCGACAGAAACTTGGCAGCTTGTTTCACTCGAGGAACGTAACGCTTGTTTTTACAACAATTTTCGAAATGAATTTGCGATTGACATTTTCATTCTATTCGGTTTTATGTAGCGTTTTTATTGCGTGTGAAATTTAATTTCAGTACTTGTGTTTGCCAAATTTATTACTAAATTTAGCAATGTAGAAGTCAACCGTACGGGAGCACTGTCTCTCGGCAGTAGGAAACATCATGATGAATAAGTGGTCCCGTTAGGGAGTTTCTACATCTAATGGAGATGCGAGCACTTCATTTTCCAAATTATTTCTGAATTCCTCGAATGTTCGATGTTCGTGGAAGAGGATTTCGATAACTAGCGTGTCCCTGAACTGTAACTCGCTTTGGTTGAACTTTGAGCAGAAGGCTATTACACGCCTACGTGTAGCCTATAAGGACATATTTCGGTGACTGGTGAATGTGCCGAGGTCGACTAGTGCAGGTATGACAGTTGATCAAAAGTATATTGATTGCCTCAAAGTCAGGACAAGAAATGCGCTCTCAGTCTTCAGCGCAGGCTAGAAAAATCTGAGAACGCCTTGCTCCAGGTGAACCGTAATAGTCCTGGTTGCAAACTAACTAATCTAATATGTAAAGCCGATGGCAGCGCATACTATTTCCAAACAGGAGCCAAACAATGGGCAGCAATGAACTGTAGTTTGTAATGATGGTACTATTCGATCTTAGTTTTTAATGTAACTTTAGTAATAAGCTCATCCCTGTGTACTGCATCCCTATGCGTATCTAATAAATCATATTTAATTACGTAAGGAAATTCGTATATACTGACGCGTAGCAGCCGAAAGACGACGCTGCCGCTTTATAACAAGTAATAGTAAACTAACTAATGCCCACTGTTTCGCATTGTCCAACTAAAGCTATGACACCTTTAAATCTCAAGCATTTTCGCCGATAATCGCTTAATATATATCGCCTCTGGAGTAATAATTCATACAACTTAAGGAAATCCGGAGAAATTGGCTCGGAGCAGCCGCTAGATGGCGCAGCCAACTAAGCGCACCCAAGGCCGAGGTTTACAACATTTATACGAGCTGCGCAATGGACTAGCGAGAGACCGGCAGGGCAGTTTATACCTGCCTAACCGACCCTGAAAACTGAGCTGAATTTGTGCTCCAGGGCTACTTTAAATTCCTGTATCATTGCTTCTTTGGGATAATGAGCAGTCTAAGTGGGGGAAGGGGGGGGGTTAAGCAGGGAGATAAGGGCTCTGTACGCAGGGTGGGACTCTGTCTTCTGCTGTCACTGCTGGCCTCCCTTGGTGACGTCACTGCTGGCCTCCCTTGGTGACGTCACTGCTGGCCTCCCTTGGTGACGTCTCTATACTGGCACCCAAACGTGCATGTCCATAGTTCAACCAATATAATACTAACAATTAAAACGCCTCGTGACGTAGGACCATCACCCGCGGTGGGAGCATATTTCAACGACGTCATTTTTGATGGCCATCTAACTCTAAAGTTTCGGCATTTTTCACATCTAGGTCAACCCTCCTGACTCCCTGTACAAAATTATGAACATTGCTCAGCTGCTTCTCCCTCTTTTGGGGTGGACTGACATACAAATATAAATATACAAATGTACATCAATCTTCAAGGAAAACATTATCACGGCTCTTCGCTTTGTTCGGGGGTGATAATAATGAAAATAATACAAATGCTTCGTTCCTACTTTATCCTCAATACCGGCAGTGATCCCGTCAGCATTCGGTTCAAAAGGATAGGAGACACTTTGGCCTCTGACCACGGTGAAGCTTCAACTACCATGAAGAAATTCAGATAGGAATACATAAGCAAAGCAGATTATAGACGATGGGAATGGAAACGACATCCAAGATCAAGCCTCTCATCTACCACTCTCAAAAAAGGATGTCATTAAGAAGTACCTAGCTATGTTTTTCTGAGAGAAGCGGGCTTCTCCGTAAACTGGATTACAATTGCTTTATTGATTTTTGGCACGAATTTTTTACTACCTCATCTCCTTCTTATTTAGTAAACGAATTTTCTCCCATCTATTCTTTAATATAGGGATAGGGACAGACTGGTGGTGAAGTGACAAAGGCTCGGCATCGCACCAACGGAGGCCCGGGTTCGATTCCCCTGACGTGGCACGCTACGGACTTACACTTCGTGGAGCACTCCAGCACCGAGAAGATCACGCGAAGCACGGCGAGGGTCCCAAATCGACTCTGATCACGGACTGCTTCTCCTGCTCTTCACACTACCAGTTCTTCAAAATTCTCGAATTAAGGCAAAAAGAAAACCTCGATAGGTGTATCCACTGTAACCTGTATACGAGAAAATAAATGATATTCGTTTGTTTAACCAACAAGCAGTGTGTTTTTATAAAGTAAATTGAATTTCTTATGTTTGCCATGCTCGTAAATTGAAGTTCCTCCGTATTAAAATATACTAGTTCTAAAGTTCCTTTTTCTAGTCACACTCGTAAATCTGAATTTTTATGTTTATCGTTTTTTACGTTTATCCTACTCGCAATCAGAAAATTCTTTTGTCCATCTAACTCGTGATGCTGAAGTTCTTATGCCAATCGTACTCGTGGCGCTGAAGTGCTTATGCCAATCGTACTCGTGGTGCTGAAATCTTTATACCAATCGTACTCGTGGTGCTGAAGTTCTTATGCCAATCGTACTCGTGATGCTGAAGTTCTTATGCCAATCGTACTCGTGGCGCTGAAGTTCTTA
>LQNS02001155.1:603345-615063 GCA_001587735.2 Parhyale hawaiensis
GGTACCTTGCAATCTTTTTCTTCAGTATTAGATAGGGGAAAAATGAGGAAGCCCAAAAGACGGCGGGGGTTTTGGTGAAGTGTTAATTTTTTGCCGTCATTTATAATGACGGCATGGGCCACTAGTATGTATATATTTCTTTATATTTCTACATATTTTTTATGGGTATCATATAAATTTTGTACACGTATCTTCCTCTGCTTGTTTGGATTTAGTTCTCTGTTTATTTATCCATATAGTTATCTCGTATTTTATTTGTAAATTTATGTTTCTTTTTTCTATTTGTTTATTGTTATGATTAGTTACGAATTTGTTTGTACATTATGTATTTCCGTATTATTTAATTCGCCTGTGCATTAATCGGTTTATTTTAATTACTTCCGCCAAGGAGGTTATATGTTTTTATCGTTGTATGGTTGTCTGTCTCCAAGATAATTCAAAAAGTTACAGACGGATCTTTACGATATTTACTGTGATTGTTAGACATGTTAGAAATAACAGATGATTAACTTCTGACGAAGATCCGTTCAACTATTTGTTTGTCTGATTTTTTTTTTCTTAGTAAAATAATTTAAAAAGTTATGGACGGTTTATGAAATTTACATGAGTTTCTCGGTATATCACGACGAGTACGTGACTAAATGTTTGTGATAATCTCTTTAGTTCATTCGTTTGTTTGTCGCTGTGGGTGATTTTATGCTTGTTTGCAAAATAACTCAAAAAGCTATTTACGGATCTCTATGAAATTTACAAGAATTGTTGATAATGCTAAAAAACGTAAATAATTAAATTTTGGAGATGATTGGTTAGTCTGTTTGACAGAACATGTCTAGTAACAGATCTTCAAGAAATTATAGAAGATGTTAATACTGTCAGGAGGCACACAAATTAATGACCAAATATTGGTGTGATGAAGAGGAAATACTGGTTTTAGGACCAATTTGAAAATTTCGTTAACATCGCCTTGCTTGCGATAGATATGCGCTTTCAGAGTGCTCAAGTTATTTTATAATTATCTTTTTTATTTAATATATACTTATAAATTATTTTATTATTTATGTTTTTAATGCCAACTGCACCACTACGTGCGACTGCAAGCAATGGATGACGACGACGTTCAAATTCTTGGGCGACATATTGAACGACCGATTGCACTATTTGTACGTTGGACTTGAGCCTTCGCGAATACTTAGAGAATGTAGCACAGCACAACATCACGCCGCAATGTTCTCACAGGCATGCACTCTGAGCGCCAAACAGACATACCATACTATCGCCGATACATACTCGCTTGCGCTTCTATGCAGATGGCCGCGAAAACAGGCAACGGAAATTTTCGTTGCTAGGAAAATTCGTACGTAATTAAAATGCAAGTAATCGGATGTTCGCAGAGATTGCTCGATTTTGCTCGATTTTGCTATGAACTCCATCTTGCCGTAATCCTACTGGAAACGTAAAGGTGATTTTTGAATATTGCCGATACTACTGCTACGAACATCAAATAATTGTCTACGATTTTCCGATAGCGAATATCGCTACGTCTTCGCGTTGACTTGGCAAAAGTTGCATACTTGTTCTTAAAAAAACTATAAAATAGCCAATTAATTTTTCTATGAGTTTGTTGTCGGCAGATACCCATACTGGACTACTTACAATACACTTCGATCTTGACAGACGCACAACGAATGTGACAGTGAAAATCTTTATTAGGCTTCTGGCAACCATGGCAACCAATCAACCAATTTTGCTTCTTTTCTTCTACCCAATTTATTTAATTCATTTATTCATTTTAGTGATCGTACCTAGGCTGCTTCTTAACTTTTACGCACTGATTTTCTTTATTTTTATTTACCCATTTTTTTTTATTTCCATCTTATAGATACAAAGTCGACTAACAAATAAAATTTAACGTTTCGAGATGAAAAAATCCCATCTTCGAACAAGAAAAATTATAATCTGCAATTTATAAATAAAAATTTCCTTTATTTCTGATTCAGTGAGGGGAGTATAGATGTGGTCGGGGAAAGTCTAAAAAAGGAATTAACAGAGCTACGTGGAGGGGCCGGATGTCAGCTTCTGTACAGTTGGCTGATGTGGGGCTCATTATGGATCGCTAAAGGCGGTAAAACTGAGGTCATAATGTTAGGGCTGTGTCTTGTTCTGTGGATGTAGAGGGACTCTAATGTTGTATGCTCGATTGGATTAGAAGAGTTTATGCTTGAGAAGTCATTCTCTCTGGTGGGATGGTTGTATTGCTCAGCATGTAGGCAAGAACTGAATGTGAGGGTTTTGCAAGTGTTAAACCGGTTCGACCAGATACACCTAAATGCTGGTCAATACATGCTTTAAAATGTCCAGTGCTACCGATGTACGAGGCATTGCTTCCTCTGCGTTTGAAAATGAAGATAACACATGACAATAGTTGTGTGGGAAATTTGTCTTTAAATTTAAACTAGGACCCTATGGTAACTGTGTTTTTGTATGAAAATTTGAAGTTTATATGTGGGTAGACTTCAGAGAGGAATTTTTTCAATGCGTTTACTGCACTAACAGAAGCTTTGTCGTAGTACGGAAGCGGGTGAAAGAGAAGTCTAATATACGGACGGAGGGATTGCTAATGCCGAGATCAAATAGTTTGTCCAGGGACAATTTGCAATAGTGGTCCAGAAAATGGTGCCGATAACCGTTATTTTTGAAGAATGTTTGGAGAAAGTCAATTTCGTTTGAGAAGACAAGGTAGGAAGAGGACAAATGGTATGCCGCAAATAGTAAAGTTTTTGTTACGTTGATTTTAAATCGATCGTAGCAGTGACTGAAAAAACTTGTGCTGAGGCCTAAGAATGTGGGTTTTCTGTAAACCCCAGTGGTAAGCGTTGAGTCTTGGTTGGTTATTAAAACATCTAGAAAAGATGAAGAAATATCTGACTAGTTTTTGGCAATGAATTTATATTTGAATGTTTACTATTCAAATACTGCATAAATAAGTCAGAATCAGCTTGATTGTTAAATACGACCAAGGTGTCATCTACATACCGACTATAGTGGATCGGTTTGAATTCATTTATGCAATCATTTAGCCAAAGAGTTTCATGATGGCATAGGAAAATATTTGCTAACGAGGGACTGAGCAGGGACCTCATGGAAACTCCCTCTATTTGCTTGTACAGTCTATTGTTAAACATGAAGAAGGAAGCTTTAATGGCGAGACGAAGGAGAGTTCTGAAGGTACGTTTGTCCATGTTGTGGAATAGGTCCATGTCGTTAAAAAATTTGTTGCAAATAATAGCTATAGCTTCAATTCCGGCGATGTTGGTGAAAAGAGAGGTGATACCAATGCTGGATAAGTAGGTATTGGGAGGCAATTGGAGGCTTTCGATTCGGCCTCGTTATGTAGATGACACCTTCCTCATATTTAACTTTGAAACTGATTCTGATTTGTTTCTCCATTATTTAAATAGTAAACATCCAAATGTCAAGTTCACAGCCGCAAACCAATCAGATAATTCTTTAGCTTTTCTAGATGTTTTATTAACCAACAAAGACTGTACGCGTACCTCTGGGGCTCACAAAAAACCCACATTCTCAGACCTCGGGACAAGTTTTTTCAGTCCCAGCTATGATCAGTTTGAAATCAGTGCAATAAAAACGTAGCTATTTCGGGCATAACGTTTGTCCTCATCCTTCCTTGCCTTTTCAAAGGAAGTTGACTTTCTCCGAACATTCTTCAAATACCGGGTGTCTCAAAAAAAGTTACATTTTCAATTGGCTGCTGTTCCAATACTACAGAAGCTGGATAATGAAACACGTATAAAACAAAAGATTATATCCTATATTTTCATTCTGCGTTAAATTCATCCCTCAAAGTGCCCCCCATTAGCCATGATACGCTTAATGATACGATGATGAAAATTCGCGACAGCCCGTTGCAGTGTGTTGACATCGATGGATCGAATTACGTCTTTAACAACACATTTTAGTTCACGAATGTTTGCTGGACGAGAGTGAAATGCTCTCTCCTTGACGAATCCACACAAATAAAAATCAAGAGGAGAGAGATCTGGAGATCTAGGGGGCCACTGAAACTCCGAGCGATGGGAAATTAGCCGTCGAGGGAATCTTCCGATTAACCAAGTCATAACTTCACCAGCAGTATGGGCTGTTGGCCATCTTGTTGAAACCTTTCATCAGAATGTGTGTCACCACGAAGATTTTCTTTCAGCATATGCAAATCAGTCACTCTGTTTATTAACTGTGCTTCCATGGTATTGGGATCGTGGAAGAAGTAAGAGCCATATATCCTGTTGCCGCTTAGTCCACACCACACTGTTACTTTGGGAGAGTGAAGAGGTTTTTCCGTGAAAATGACAGGTTTGGTTGGTGACCAATAACGAAAATTTGGTCTGTTTGGCGTTCCTTTCAGGTAAATTGACATTCATCGCTGAAAATAACGTTTGTCAAAGATAACTCATTTTTTATGACCATATCGTTTATCTTGTTACAAAACAATAGACGCCGATCTTTATCAATGCCCGAAATCTCTTGATGGATTGTAATTTTTACGGTTTTAGCTGAAGGTCTTTCCGACAAATGCGCTGACAAGTTGCTTTGCTTAATTGGGTAACAGCAGACAGTTTTCTAAGGAGAATATTCGGGTCAATCAAAATGTTAAGATGTACAGCATCATTGTTGTCTTCTGCTCTTCATGTTCTTGGACGTCCTGAATTCCCTTTATTCAAATTATGGGGAGTGACTTTTTCTTTCCATTTCTTGTAGACTTTTCACTGTGGGTCTTGCTATTCTTATTCCGAATTTTTGCTGATATGACCAAAGAGTAATGATTTCGGATTTATGATTTCCAAATGACTCCAGTGTAAAACTCTTTGTTACAAAGTTAGCCTTATTTTGAGGGAAAATCGTGCAATAACATTTCAAGTTAGGTGCGCCGTACTACATGGGTTGGGAATGCATTTCATATACCGAAACGAAACTTTGGAATCTGCTCTTTCGAATGAGATCCATTTCATACTTCTAACTTTAATAATATTTAAACAGCAGCCAATGTAAACTGCAACATTTTTTTAGACACCAATATAACGGTTATCCGCACCATTTTCTGGCCCACTACTGCAAATTGTTCCTAGAAAAACTGTTCGATCCTGGCATTAGCAAACCCTCCGTCCGTAAATTAGACTTCTTTCACTCGATTCCCTACTAAAACAAAGCCTCTGTTAGTGCAGTAAACAAATTGAAAACGTTCTTCTCTGAAGCCTACCCACATATAAACTTCAAACTTTCCTACATAAGCACATTTACCATAGGGTTCTAATTTAAATTTCAAGACACACCTTCCACACCACTTTCGTTAAGTGTTATCTAGGTACCATTTCAAATGCAGAGGATGCAATGCCTTGTACATCGGCAGCACTGGACAACATTTCAAAGGCCGCAATGACCAACATTTAGGTGTATCTAGTCGAACCGGTGAACCACTTACAAAAGCCCATCTCTGATGGACGTAGTTCATGTATGTATTTATCCGCATCTTGAATATGGTTTTGGATTTCAGCAGCCAAGGGTGAAAAGGAGAGTGAGATTGCATTGGTTCGAATTAAGAAAAATTAACAGTATCTAAGATACATATAATAAAGTAATGACCAATGTCAATTTCATCGCACACCACAATCAGGAAATCCACGTGCATGGTCAGGGCTGTGGCAAAATTATCGCTAACAACTCTTAAGTTCTGAGCTCCCAGTCCCTGTATTGCAGGTTCGAGGCCAACCCAGGCACGCGAGCTCTTTGTTGATATGAGTGTGCTGACTCGGCAGTGGTGGGAGCACAGAGCGGCCGTGGGGGCAGTTATCTTCCTCTGAGATGAAAGGGGGGCATGAGTAGTTGAACCTTCCGTCAAAAGTGGTGCCATAGTTCTTGAAGACCATTGGTCGGCTGCAGCCGCCATTAGTCCCCTGGGGCCAGTGGGTCTATATCCGCAGCACAAGCCAGTGCGTGTGCGTTTCCCAGTTCAGGGGGTCAAGTTGACTTTACGTCTCTTTTACCTTTAGCCCCCAAAGGAATGTAGTGCTGCCATTGTCACCACAGATAGTCAAAGGTATTGCGTCGGAGACGGAATGTTTTTTTTCCCCAACTGCGACCTCTCCCTCCTACAGTCTCCATTTTTAATTTGTGTTAGTTCTCAAGCAAAAGCGTCTGAACAACAGAAATGCAGACTCAGCAAGCAAAGTATAGGAAGAGTTGAACCGCCTCGATCGCGCTGATGCGATCCGGGAACTAGAGTATGCGAGCGCAGCATTCTCATATCTTGAACAAACGCCATGACTTGGAATTAGCGATGCACAAGTTTTTCTGTACCTTGAGCTGATAAATCAAGTAACCAGATGCACTGTATCTTGCGTAGTACATACGTAACGTAATAGGGCAAGTGCAACTTATTTGCCATTATTTTTTACGGCAGAATATACATTGACATTTCCACTTCAGCTTATGACACGGAAAATTAATTCAGTCATTAGTAACAAACTAAACTTTTTCATTAAAAAAAAAATGTGTTTCGTGCAAGACATATTACCAGGACCTGGCATAGTACTTGATATTTCCATCCATTAACGCTACTGGTGCAGCTGCGGCCGCCGCAACAGCTCCGTTTTCGCTGTCCATACCTGCGGAAAATTTTCTTCCGGACATCAAAGTCGACCAGCCATCCGGGTGTTGCAAGGGTGTGCTGTTTCCTGAGTGGGCCATGCTGCTCCTCCAGGGAAAGATTATATTGGGGGTGCCATCCGGGTGTTGCAAGGGCGTGCTGTTTCCTGAGTGGGCCATGCTGCTCCTCAAGAGAAGGATTATATTGGGGTGCCATCCAGGTGTTGCAAGGGTGGGCTATTTCTAAAGCGGGCCATACTGCCCCTGAGAGGATGGAAATAGTTAGGAGTGAGCCAAAAGAGAGCAACTGGAATATTCCCGATTTCGGATCCCACCTCCTTAGTTCGTATTTCCAATAAGGAAATTCTGAGCAGAACCCGGCATCTTTAAGAGTCAGCAGCGAATTTATCTACCACTTACCTACATTTTTTCTCTTAGAAATAAAGTGCTAACCTTCTACATCACATTTCGGAAGCATTTTACTATGCCATCTGCTAAACTCAAACTTAACGTTTCAATAGTACAATAAGTCTCATGTTCTTTAATTTATATTTGCACACTCGTCCTATGGAGTGCGGTGTATTTGCATGCTCGTCAATTGAGTGCGGTTTATTTGTACACTCATCCTATTGGGCACAGTTTATTTGCACACTCGTCCTATTGGGTCAAGTTTATTTAGATACTCGTCCCAATGAATTATATTTATTTACACACTCGTCCCAATGGATCCTATTAAATGGCACACTCGTCGTATTGGGTACAGTTTATTTGCACACTCGTCCTATTGGGTGCTGTTTATTTGCACACTCGTCCTATTGGGTGCTGTTTATTTACATACGTCTTATTGGGTGCAGTTTATTTGCACACTCGTCGTACTGAGTGAGATTTATGCTCACGCTCGTCCTATTGGGTGCTGTTTATTTACATACAGTACATCTTATTGGGTGCAATTTATTTGCACACGTCGTACTAGGTGTGATTTATTTGCACACTCGTTCTATTGGGTGCAATTTATTTGCACACGTCGTACTAGGTGTGATTTATTTGCACACTCGTTCTATTGGGTGCAATTTACTTGCATAGCCGTCCTATTGGGAGCAGTTTATTTGCACACTCGTCCCAATGTATGATATTTATTTGCACACTCGTCCTATTGGGTGCTGTTTATTTACATACGTCTTATTGGGCGCAATTTATTTGCACATTCGTCGTACTGGGTGCGACTTACTCGTATTTGCACACTCGTCCTATCGGGTCTTGTTTCCTTGCACACTCGTCCAATTGGGTGCAGTATATTTACACACTCCTCCTATTGCGTACGATTTATTTACACACTCGTCCTACTGGGTGCGATTTATTTGCACACTCGTCCTATTGGGTGCAGTTCATTTGTACACTCGTCTTATTGGGTGCAGTATATTTGCACACTCGTCCTATTGGGTACGATTTATTTGCACACTCGTTCTGTTGGGTGCAGTATATTTGCACACGCGTCCTATTGGGTATGATTTATTTACACACTCGTCCTGTTGGGTGCAGTTTATTACGTGTGAGCATTATGACACTCATCAAATAAACGTGTGAGCAGCATACCCACGTCAAATAAAGATGTGAGCAGGGTACCCCACGTCAAATAAATTTATGAGTAGGTATTAGGGGCAGTTTATTTGCACACTCGTCTTACTGGGTACGATTTATGTGTAAACTCATCCTACTGGGTTATTTGCCACTCGTAATGCTGATGGTGGTGTTTTTGCGCTCGTCCTAATGAGCGAAGGTTATTTGCACACTCCTCCTGTTGACTGGGGTTTGACGGCTCTCTTGAAATCGGCCGCTTTTTCTGTCCATTGGCCAACATCTATTCCCAATAATTCAGTTACAACGGCATGGAAACAACAAAGCGTGTGTTCGTGTGCATGTGTGAGAGGAGAAACGAGGGCGCTAGGACTCCGTAGTTTATAGGACGGTGTGTGCAAATACTGTTAGAAGTTCGAGTGACGTCACACTTTGCTGACCAATCACTCTCTCGCAGCACCGGCTCATCATCATCACTACCACGAACTGTTGATTTCCCTGATAGGTCGGCTGCACTGCAAAAACGAGTCTTCAAGCAGCCTCGGCTATTTTAAAATATTTTCTGCTAAACTGATGATTAGCTACTTTACAAACCGTAGTATGATTAGCTGAAACATCCAATAATCTATTTTAACTGTGTCTTTGCTCAGTCCACAAGCACGAAATATAGCTTGTTTTTAGCATATTGTTTTGCGTGTTCAGTCGGCTTCGGTTTACAGAGTCTTTCGTCTTGCTTGTAGTGACTTATGAGGCAAGCGAGTACATTTTAAGTTGCTGCTTGTAGAGATTTGTGAGTCAAGCGAGTATATTTTAAATTGCTGCTTGTAGTGACTTATGAGGCAAGCGAGTACATTTTAAGTTGCTGCTTGTAGAGATTTGTGAGTCAAGCGAGTATATTTTAAATTGCTGCTTGTAGTGACTTATGAGGCTAGCGAGTACATTTTAAGTTGCTGCTTGTAGAGATTTGTGAGTCAAGCGAGTATATTTTAAATAGCTGCTTGTAGAGACTTATGAGGCTAGCGAGTACATTTTAAATTGCTGCTTGTAGAGACTTATGAGGCTAGCGAGTACATTTTAAATTGCTGCTTGTAGAGACTTATGAGGCTAGCGAGTACATTTTAAATTGCTGCTTGTAGAGACTTATGAGGCTAGCGAGTACATATTAAATAGCGGCTTGTAGAGACTTATGAGGCTAGCGAGTACATATTAAATAGCGGTTTGTAGAGACTTATGAGGCTAGCGAGTACATATTAAATAGCTGCTTGTAGATACTTATGAGGCTAGCGAGTACATTTTAAATAGCTGCTAAAAAAAATCTAATTCACCACTTAAGTTAATGATGAAGATTCTCAAAGCCATATTGTTGTGTAGCCGCACTCGTTTGCTGTTGCTGTTCTTCTGAGTAAGAGGGTTGTGATTGGCTGATCGAAAGGTCACCCCATCCTACGATTGGCTAATCAAAATGTCACGTAATATTGAGCATAGAGACGCTCGTCAGCATTTTCTTTACTCTGCGCTAGCCACCCACGTGGCCACAAGAAGTGTTTGCCGGGATGAAGTAGAGGAGAAAAATTACTCTAATACTGTGGAGACACTAGGCTCTTACACAGACAATTTGACGCCAGGGTTCGAGACTCGTACGTCATTTATGCTCCGGTATCTATGCTACCGATTTTAAGTGTGTATCGAAACAGCCCGCGAGCTGCACATCCGAGCAACTAGTTGGGCGTAGACATGCTTATGTGTCCCCGTGTCCCCGTTACCGGCCAACGCCGGTAACGCGAAAGCAAAGAGCCATACTGGTCTACCAATGAAAGCTTGAAATTTAGCTATTCCGCCAGCCAAAGTACATAGCACACTGTCTGATGAGTAGCTGCAGCCGGCAAAGCGAAGGGGGAAGCGATGACGTATTGACAACAGTACAGTGGGTGCCTGTATTATGCAGGGGACACATATGCATGTCTACTCCCAACATAATGTCCGCAACATAATGTATGTCTGGTGCTTAGTCAAGGTTGTCTTTAGGGCTCTGCCATATGCTTGTGATTTGTGAGGGCTGTGGTTTTCAGAGAGGATGGGACGCACTAGGCTACGTACGACACCACTAAATCCAACAAGTAATTTAATTACAATTAATAATTGAATATGTTTAGCCACATTAATGCAGTTGATATTAGAATATACGCATCAAAGTTATGTGAGTTTCTGATACGCGGCGCATATTAATTCCCATTGTGCAATATAATCGACTTTGATGCCCAATTCTAAATCTAGAAAACTCGCGTCTGGTAACCTGCTGTTCTTGTGAGCGAATATATTCTTCTTTCAAGGGAAGCTGTCTTCCTTGATCATTCACTTATTCTTTGTTTTATTGATGATAAGAAGAGACCCCAACACAGTGAGTAAAACAAGGAAATGAAAGAAATAGCGGTAGTTCAGAACATAGGGCTGTTAACCGACTATGCGATAGCTTGGCCAAGGAAATTTCCACGTGTTTCTTTACCGAGAAAATTTACAAGGGGAAACAACAGTAAATCCCATTACCCTGAAATATTTCCTTGGGTAAGCGTATCCATCACGTATTGATAACCAGTACATCTAAAATAGATATTCAGCTGTCACATCTTAAATAGTGATTATCCTGCGACGTAGTGCCATTCCTAACACCTAGTGCTCTTCCCATAAAATGAGGTTATTCCTTCCAAACATTGATTTTTCAAACAAATAGTGCTATTCCTATCAAATAGTGCTACTTTTACCACATAGTGCTATTCCAAACAAATTATTATATTGCTACTTAACTATGCTCTTCCTACCGCAGAGTGTTATTCTTGGCAAATAATGTTATTCCTGTTACATAGTAGATAATACTTCTAGTAAACCGTGCTGTTCCCACCACATTAGGTTTTTCCTGACAAATAGTGTTACACGTACTGCATAGTGTTATTCCTGTTGTATAGTAAGTACTACTCTTAGTAAATAGTTTCATTCCCATTGCATAATGCTATTTGTAGTAAATAGTATTATTTTCGGCAAATAGTGCTATTCGTGCTGCATAGTACTATTCCTAGAATATAGTGCTATTACTACTGCATAGTTATATTTCGAGTAAATAATGCTATTCCTAGTAATAGTAATATTCTTACTGTATTGTGCTATTCCTACCGTGCAGTGCGTTCCGAGAAAACAGTACTGTTTATTCCAAGACTGATTTTTTATGTCTCACACGTCTGAGTCATTTTGCAATGTAACATAGAATCCTGGCTAAAACTATAAATGCGTCATATACTAGAAAAAGCAAAAGAGAATCAGCATTTTTTAACGCATCATCTATCTATCTATCTATCTATCTATCTATCTATATCTATCTATATTATACTAAAAGTCTGTGAACCGGTCTTGCTTGTGTCTTGCTTGTGTCTTGCTTGTGTCTTGTGTCTTGCTTGTGTCTTGCTTGTGTCTTGTGATCTTGTTTGACACATCTTC
>LQNS02001155.1:634382-665074 GCA_001587735.2 Parhyale hawaiensis
CAGTATAACTCAAAAAGTTATGAACGGATCTTCAAAAAATTGAACAAGCTGTTATTAATATAAAAAGGCACAAATGATTAGATTTTGGAGTTTATGCAAAGAAAATTATGGTTTCAGAGCCAATTTGAATCTTTGCTGCCGTTGGCTGACTTGGCGGAGCTATGCGCTCTCAGAGTGCTCTAGTTGAAAGATGTTTCGTCGACAATGGCATCAAAGTTGGAAGAATAACTGATGCAAGAAAATCATCTTTGGGAAGAAACTTTGAAGCAAGATGCATGAGCGTACCAATGGACGTTTCAGATATCTTCAGTGCTGAGATTTCAACGTTGGCAATGCAAGAAGTGCATATAGACTTGAAGTCGCCCGATACTTTGCCATAGATTCGATGTATGGAGAGAACGTAATACTCGTACGAATCAGACTAAGCGTGAGGTATGTTCATTTTTTAATTACCACCGTCCCTGATTAAGATACGTTTGCCATCTTCTGCAATCCAGTAAATTTTCTACCAATAAGTTTTCAATGGAACTTAAGAGGACGACCAATGTCTCCAACCTGGGCTAAATTCCGCCTATCTGTTTCGCTAAAGCGTTACAGAAAATGGATAAACAAACAGATAAATGCACATCGGTCTTTATTATCCTGTAGATCGACGGGCCACTTTTTTGGGTGGACAGACAAATATATATATGTATATTTAGAAATATACTTAAATATTCAACGGAAACATTATCACCTCTCTCGCTTCATTTGCGGGTGATAATCAGCAATACCTAGTTTAACACAATGCGTACCGAAACTGTTAACCAACGCTCTACTAAAATATCTCTTTTTTTCTTCTTCTTCTTTTATGGATAGCTGCACTTCTGCATTTATTTTTGCATTCATTATGCTACTTTTATTCTTATTATAGCGCCTAAGTTATTTGGTCTGTGATGCGAGTGTTGGTATGATAGAGCATGTGAAAATATTGGCAAACAAGTCTTTTTAGCTCAGTGTTACTTAAGTGATGTCACGAGCATTGACGTTGCCGTGAACCATTGAGAGCCCTTTCGTTAGTCACGTGACAGTGTACAAATCATGGAGTGTGTCACCAATGGAAGCTGTCGCTTGTCGTGTGTTATGGTGACGTCATCAGGGTAGCGGAAATGAAGCTCTCCTATTGGTTGATTTATGAAGGATAATATACTCTCAGAAGTGAACTTAACTTCTTTATCTGTGGCACGATGTTGGCTACGCTCTTTATAAGTTCGTAAGGTGAAAAGTGCATCCACGATACGCCCCGGGACACAACAGGGCATAAGCTACACAGATGCTGAAATGGAGTCACGGAATACTGAGATAAGATGGAAGAGCTCATTACAAGGGCTAGGTTAGCTGGAAAAAGAAACAGGTCTCATCCACATACGTTCAACAATATCATGGGTCATGTAAAATTGTGCAGCTGCTGACCTTTGACCCATTTCCAGCGATGCATGTTTCTGCAAATAGCGGGACCGCCTGCTGAGTCACAACCCTGACTCATATAGGTCACTAGAGAGGAACTTTTTTCCGTACCTATAGTGAACCCTCCACCCCCATTCATTTGTTTCTTATTCAACCTAATTTGAAAATTAGCACACTTCTTACTTCCAAAAATGATTGCAAAACCTTCTCCAAGGCTACCTTCTGCACCTTTCACATGCATGAATTAAAATGTACTCACAATAGCTGGCTTTCTCCTCGCCATAAGAAAACACAGGCACTGTTTCTCTGAGAGCTTCCTTTTCTGTGTCACTGTGTGTCGTGCCGTCAGAAATGACGGCGAAAAAGTGCATTGGCTGTTATTCATTTATCATGGGCCAGCTGCACACGCCTGCTTGGTATTTGATTTTAGGCTAATTCCCTTCAGCAGAGCAATACTATCCGTTTTTTCATCATCCTGAGCACTGGCCAACAACTATCTACATACTAGTGGCCGTCGCCGTCATCAAATGATGGCAAAACATAATTACTTCAACGAAGCCCGATTCTCTCGCTTTTCTTCGTTATCCTGTTCTCATGAATGTTTTTTCTTTTTTATTTAATACCTGTTCAAGTTGCGCATCATGAACTCAGAAAATACAATCTAGTATCTACGCTACCACCTAAAGGTACTTTGATCGTTTTCAGCTTTTCGATGTAAAATATTTAGTAAGGTAACGGTCCTGTGGCTTTCTTCCAGTTGACGAATTTCCTCCTATCTACTTCTGTCTCGTTGAGTTCGTGCAGCTTGGAAACTTCAGTTCAGAATTTCCCCTGCACGAACAGGCGAAGGCACGTATTCTTCGTCTGTTTCCGTAAATACATGCTAGTTTTAGGACAATATTTTTCTTACTGTAATAATATCAGTAAGGACTTGTGCATTGATTAGGAGCTAGCTCGGTAAAGCGGTTTCAGCTGTATTTATTCAAATAATTATTATCTAGCGGAGCACCTAGAATGTCGGCAGAAATATCAGTTCCGTTACGAAAAGAGTCCCCGTTTCGAAAAAAAAAAGTTTTGCGATTGCATGTTTCACCTGCGTTTGCAAAACATTTTCTTGCTCAGCTAACACCATAAAAATCACAAAGTTGTAGTGAACTATATATTACCGATTAAGTTTTATACACTGAACCACTCTCCTACTCTTGAAATTTACTATATTATTATTATTTTGTCATATTGTAATACCGATAAAGTTTATACGTTACCAATGCTTTCCTAGTCTAGCAATGTATCATGTATAATATTCTTGTTATGTGTTATATAGCTACTATATAATCGATTAAGTTCATTGCATCACACCACTCTCCTATCCTAACAATACATTATGTTATTCTTATCTTATAATATGTATATTTTCTACAAAGTTTATACGCTGCACCCCTCTCCTAGTGTCACAATATAGCTTCGGCTGTCGCCCCAACCCTGTCCACGTTTCTGGACATTCTGCGTTTCAGGAGGAGCCTCCGTTCCAGCAACTTCCCAATGGGAAGTTTATGGGCATTTATCGGCTGCCTAAGAGTAAATAGAGAAAATCATTCGATAACATCCGATAAATGCCTATAAATTTCCAGCAACTTCCCAATGGAAAATTTATGGGCATTTATCGGCTGCCTAAGAGTAAATACGGAAAATCATCCGATAACATCCGATAAATGCCCATAAATTTCCGATTGGGCTCCTCTGATGGAGGGACGTCTATGCTTGAGGAGTTTTACGGCACCTTAAAATTGTTGGTTCTAAGTAAAAAAAATTGCGTACGCTAAGTTGTGTTCAGTGTAAAAATACAGTGTGCGGCTCTCTGGACAAATTACCTTTAAAATAATTCTCTCAGCTGAAGTCATTGCCTCTCCTGAACTGCTCTAACTCATGTAAAAAGTCAAGTATTACATGAATTGTTATCTGCAGCTTATACTCTGATGCCAAACCGCGGTAGATTACATAGCGTATAAGCTGTCGAGACATTGTCATTTAATTTATAGCTTTTCTGATGAACTCCAACTAAACTGCAACGTCTTGTTTATGTCTAATAGTCCTTTGCTATGTCTCGTAGTCAAGCGCTATGCGTCATACTATGTCTCGTAGTCCAGCGCTATGCGTCATAGTATGTCTCGTAGTCCAGCGCTATGCGTCATAGTATGTCTCGTAGTCCAGCGATATGGTGCATGTCTTCTCTCATTATCTTCCGTTAAGTCTCGTTATGCGATGGGTCTCAAGGTCTATCTTTTTGTCTCTTTCGCTGTGTACAGTGCCGTGTTTTGTCTGGTAGAACGGCGCTGTCTCACGCTAATACTCGTATGACTCACGCGGTTTTTACTCACTCGTTTCTCGGTATTACCTAATAGTTCGCGCTGTATTACTCACCTGTCTCTTGCTGTTACTCATCCGTCTCGCGTGGTATTACTTACTTGTCTCACTGACTTGTGCTCTAACTCACCCATCTCGCGCTGTTACTCATCCGTCTCGCAGTGTATTACTTACCCGTCTAGCGCTATTACTCATCCGTCTCGCGCGGTATTACTCACCCGTCCTGCTTCATTACTAACTAATTACGCCATTGTTCATATTCGAAATCTGCAAAAATGCTCAATTTCTTAACTCGCCAATTACCATAACCCTGCCTCTCTGAAACTATTACCTTTTGGAATGCATATTTCTTAAGCTTAGCTTCATTCGAGGTGTTTCATTTCTAAGGTGTTTCATTGCTGTAAACATATGTATCCGAAATGCCTCACAACTGAAATATATCAATTCTGAAGAGTTCCTTTTTTTTGCAAACTTCACTTCAGAAATGTTTTAGTTCCGGATTTCTTCAATTTAGAAACTTTACTCATCTGAAATCATCTGAAATGTATTGTTTTCGAATGCCTCATTTCTGGGTACTTCATTTATGAAAGACTTCGTTTTGGGACGGTTTGCTGCTGAATACTTCATTTCTAGAAGACTTTATAACAGAAATGTGGCCTTTCTGAAATGCTTCATTTCTAGATTGCTTTATTTTCGCGCTTTTGCATTCCTGAACTGCGTCATTTCTGGAACGCTTCATTTCTGCAACGCTAGGTATCACCAATGCTTCATTTCTGGAATGTTCATTTCAAGGATATACTTTTCAAATAATGCTTCATTATTTGAACTCTTCACATGTGGAACGCTTCATTTCTGCAACTCTTCAATTTTGAAATTCTTCACTCCTGGAACGCTTCATTTATCATTTCTGTAACGCTTCTTTGGAACAGTTCAATTCTGGAAAGCTTCATTACTTTAAGCCTTGGTTGCCAAAGCGTTTCATTTCTGAAATTCTTCGTTCCAGGAACGCTTCCTTTCTCTAACGATTTATTTCTGAGACGTTTCATTTCTGGAATACTTCCTTTCTTAACGATTAAATTTTGAAACGCTTCATTTTGGAACACTGCATTTTTACAATGCTGCATTTCCTTAACGATTCATTCTGGAATGATTCATTTCAACGCTTCATTTCTAAAACGTTTCTTATTTGAAACTCTTCACTTCTGAAACGCATCATTCCTGGAACACTTCATTCCTGGACTCTTCGTTTATTTAAGGATTCATCTCTGAAAAGCTTCATTTCCGGAATGCTTCATTTCTTAAACGCCTCACAACTGGAACACTTCATATCTGGAATACTTTATTTCTTGAACGTTTATTTTTGCAATGCTTCGCAACTAGAACGCTTCATTTCTGGAATGCTTCATTCCTGGAAGGCCTCACGTCTGAAGCGACACAGAAGCCAGCGCTTCACCTGTCGCTGGCGCTCGTCTGCTGCGTCGTTGAAAGCCGCATCTGCTTTAAACGTACCTGCTGCTGGTGCATCTGCGGCTACTCCCGATGTGCACCACCTGTAAGTGCACCAGCTGCCACCAGGTGCATACGCTGTAGCACCTGTAGGTGCACCATCTGCTGACTGGCGCGCACGCTGCACCGCCTGCAGGTACACCAGCTGCCGCTCTGTGCACTTGCTGCACCACCTGTAAGTGCACCAGCTACCACCAGCTGCACACGCTGCACCACCTGTAAGTGCAAAAGCTACCACCAGCTGCACACGCTGCACCACCTGTAAGTGCACCAGCTACCACCAGCTGCACACGCTGCACCACCTGTAAGTGCAAAAGCTGCCGAATGGCCAACGCTACCAGTGTTGATCATCGCAAACACAGGCGCTGGCCTAGCCTTGATGACGTCACATCCTGTAGGAGAGTTTTATCATATATATTTTAACTGAATATTTTAGAGCTGAACCCAATGCACTGGTCGTATAATTTATATCTGCACGAGTGTACTGGACGTATATTTTGTAGCTGCACCCAATGCACCGCTTACATGTTTTGCAACTGTGTTAGTGCATTTGTCGTATAACCTGCAGCTGTACCCTATGCACTGGTCAAGTGTTTTGCAGATGTACCTAGTGCGCCTGTCTATCATTTGCAGCTGTATCCAATGCACTTGTCTATATTGCAGCTGCACCCAATGCACTGATCGTCAATTTTCTTTTTTTTTTTTCTGCAGCTACCATTGGACTTGTCACTAAATTTGCCGCTAGTTTCATTGCACTTGTTGCGTATTTTCAGCTGAACCCTTTCGCTTGTTGTGAATTTTCGCAAGTTCCCCAATTGCACACGATGTACATTTCTGTAACTGTACCCCGTTCACTTTGTGTTATTTTCTGCTGCTGTAAACAATTCTCTGAGAATAAATTACCGCAACTGTAGCCAATGCTGTGGGTGGTGTAACACACCTATAAATGAAACAACATTATGGAATAGAAATAAAGATCTTGGTTTGACAGCTGTGATCACCTTAATTATTTATATATGGCAAGGAGCACTGTAAGGAGTAACGATGGTATTTGTATTTTTCTATCTGCAGAGAATTCAAGGGCCACAAATGCTTTTCGTGTAATTATTTGAGGATGTCGAGAAAAAATTGAAGTACAGCATTTTAATTTCAATAAGTGGGTTACTAGAATGCCAATCTTGCAAAGAAAAACTGTGTAGAATACCAACAAATGTTGCAGAATAATACATTCTAATCTGTAACTGAACAATGGTAAAATTTCATAGTCATATAAATAGTCATATTCAACTACACGACCTCTGTTGTTACAAACAGCATACTACGTCCTCCATTCCTACATACGAGTACTCCGCTGTTACATATACACGTACTCCAGAGTTACGTAGACGTGCTCTGTTGCTATAAACACGTGTTTTAGTGTTGCATACGCGTGCTATACTGTTCCATGCACCTGCTCCATTGCTCCAAGCACATACTCCATTGTTGCATACTCGTGCTCAATGGTTGCATACTCGTGCTCCATTCTTGCATGCACGTACAACATTGTTACACACACATATTCCATTGTAACATACATATGTTCTATTGTCACACCTGCTTCATTGTTACAGATGCGCCATTGTTACATGTCCGTGTTCCTCTGCTAATGCACATGAGCTCCAATGCTACGTACGCGTGCTCCATTGCCACGTACACGTGCTTCATTGTGGGATACACGCACTCCATTCTTTTTCACAATGAGAGATTTTCCAGATTTCTGTTTTTTGATAATCGTGTTTCAACTTTTCTTATAACATATGAGTTACTGAAAACCTTCCTGTGTTGCGGACTAGGGTGTGTCGCAATCAGCAATTTTGGGGGTTACCGGTGCTACACCGCGTAACACCGGTGACCCAGCCAGTCGCAACCCGTGTTGCAATCATAGGTCAAATGACGACTGCGACACGGGTTACGGCGATGTAGATCGCCAAGCACAAACTTTTATTTTGAATAAAAAGAGCGCAAACTTCATTCAAAAGCGCGACAAAAAGGCTCCTTATAGCTACCAGGATAAGTAAAACAGATCAATTATTTGAAACTTACATTCACAATATTTCGAATAAAATAGAATTTCATTGTCCTTAAGCTTACACCGTTCGCCGCTAGATGGTGCTATCGCAACCACTTTTGGGGTCACGGTAACTATTTTTCAGGTCGTGGTAGCCCGGTTTTGGCGTGATTGCGATGCACCCCAGGTGTGTTGTGCATCATAGATACGCTGCGCTGAGCGGAAAGCGTAACCAACAAAAACATGGCTAAACTGGAACGCCTCGTGACGTAAGACCATCACCCGCGGGAAGGGGGGGGGGCAAATTCAACAAAGTCATTTTCGATGGCCAGCTAATATTAGTTTCTCATATGGATGTTGTGCCCACCAAGCCCATACTATTAGAGATAATCTTAATAATAGCATGCGAAAAATAGAACACCTCGTGGCGTAATACAATCCTCCGCGTTGGAGGCAAATCCAGCGCCGTTATTTTTGATGGCCAGCTGACCTAGTTTTTGGTATTAGTCACATCTAGGTCAACTCACCACATGCCCGGCAAAAATAAATTGTGAATTTCTGGAATACTTATGAGTGCAGCATGTGCACAGACATATATATATTTACTTAAATCTTTAACGAAAACATTATCACCTCTCCCACTTCATTCGCGGGTGATAACTAGAGCACTCTGAGAGCGTATACCTCCGCCAAGCAAGGCAACGGTAACGAAAAATTTCAACTGGCTCTGAAACTATGACATTTTTGTAACAGCTCCAAAATTTAATCATTCGTACCTTTTAACAGTTATCACTGTTTCTGTGATTTTCTTCGAGATCCGTCCATAATTTTTTGAATTATAGATGCTGCTAATAAACATTCTGATAAACATTAGTCAAACACACAAACAGACCAACCGATCATAACTAAAATTTAATCATTTATGTCTTCTAGCATTACTTACAATTCCAGTCAATTTCATAAAAATCCATTCGCAGTTTTTTGAGTTGTTTCGCTAACAAGCATAAAATCAAACACGGCAAAACAAACAAACGAACGAACAACCACATCATCACAAAAAAAACTGATCATTTACTCTTCGGGATATACCTAATAATACTTATAAATTTCATATAAATCCATCCATAACTTTTTGAGTTATGGTGCTGAGAAAACATAGGCAGACAAAGAAACAAACAAATCAACGGATCTTCACCAAAAGTTAATCATCTTTTACTGTCAACATGCCTAACAATCTCTGTTATCTTAGCGACAGACAGAATAAGGGACAGACAAACATGACAGAAACATAACCTCCTTGGTGGAAGTAATTAACTAACTGATTAACTGGAACAGACTCTGGCAAGAAGAATAACATCTAAAGAAATTTCTATATGTGTCATACTAATCATATTAGTACCATTGCAGGAAGAGGTTCAAAATTACACCTGCTTTGGCCCTTTGAATATCTAATCTTAGCGTTGGCTTACTTTTTATATCACCATTTAATTTACGTCGTCAACCCATTCATACCCAAATTAAAAATTTTCACAGATATAAGGCTGTTTTAAATAGGTGCACTAAGTGTAAGAGTGTCTCAGCTATTTCCACAATGTTTCTTTATCTCACTACAACTATTTTTGCCAGTTTCTGTTTGTTTGTTTGCTTGTTTGTTTGTAATTCCAACAGGAAACCTTGTTTAAAGTGATGGTTTTTACGGAACCTCTGTGGCAAAGTGTAAGTCTACGAGGATGTGTGGGCAACATACTCTGTGTGTATGTGTGTCCGCATTGTCTGTTTGGGGCTCTGTCAAAGTTGCGTGCAGTAGGCCTTTGGCTCAGTGACGGTCATGCTCTTGTCACATGAGGTTATGGTGTGTCGTGGGCTCTGAGTTTCAACGAAAAATTTATTTACTTTAAAATTAGGTAGCATGCGAAGAGGCATAATTAAATTGGGATATACGGTTGAAGAATATTTAATGTGATTATTCAATTGATGGTATTTCCATATATATTTAGAGATATTTATATTTGGTGATGAATACCTGCAATTTCTGCTAGGCTACGCTTCACAGCGGTAAAGTAAATATTTTAATCATTGATATATTAGTTGACGCAAACATTAAACTTTATATATTGGTATTTGAATTTCACCAGTGCACAGTAACCTTGCTATTTCGAGCACTGCATATATAAAAATGGTAATATAGATAAATTTTTTTTTTAAATAGAGGAAACAAGAATCATATATGCAGAATGAAATAGCTCTTGTTTATGGAGCCCACTAGAAAGAGTGCTGCATCGCAAATGTGTTCTCTTCACAATAACAGAAATGGTTTACTATTAACAAGAAGAATTCTCGATAGCTCGCAGATACATGTTTCTAAGCATAACATGATAAGGGAAAATTAGTTATCAGTATTTGGCATATATTTTAGTCTAATTTGGGGAAACCATTTGTAAGAAACGCATCAGTTTTTCAATTTCTGTTTTTCATTAATCGAAATTCATTGTCAGTTGTTTCCAGCGGGTGATTGTTTCCACGATGAATTGAACAAAATAATTTAATAGCAGTAACTTTCAGAAAGGTTATCGTTTACACTATGAGCTAGAAAAAAAAGAATAATTTTTTAGCAGTAGCTTTCTCTAGCGGATAGTTTCAGTGATAAAAAGGAACAATTTTTCACATGGTGAAGTAAATTAACGAAATAGACTAGGATTTGCTCTTTCCTAGGACTGTACCAAGTTTGAAAGCTCATTTCAAAAAAGCTGTTATAACTAATTCCCAGTATTACAGTATCTCTCTTTATGAACATCTTTCCATCCCTTGTTCGTACTATTCTACACTGTTCGGTTACTCAACCCTCTCATGTAACTACTGAGGTGACATACATAAGTTTACTTGACTTTTTTATTATGGAAATTTTATTGTCTTGTTCTGTTTTACATAGCTCTCTTATGAAGACTGTTGCGATGTTTTACTACTTTACGTAGCTCTTATTTGTAAATAGTGTAGCGACTTTCTATTATCTTACTTAGACGTTCTGCGGTTTTAGTCGCTCTCTCATAAAAATATCGCTACGATGTTTGTCCATTTTACTTAGGACGCTTACGACAATATTGCTGCGACATTTTACTATTTTTAATTGGCCCGAGAAGTAGTAATGCTTAGAGTGACTTTTTGTCCACTAGTTGCAATCTCTCACTCATGACTCTATCTCTATTGATGTGTTATGTGACAAATAAATTTTATGAAATTTCTGTGACGTCATATTTTTGAAACGGCTCAATATTTCCGTGATGAACTTGGCAAAATGGATTACGGAAATATATATTTACCGTTACCGGATATTTATTTCTACTTTACCATTGATAACTAATTTCGCGGTGAAAGAAAAGTTTTCTTAACATTTTTAAGCAGTTCTGTAAAAAAAAACCTCCATGACCACAACCCCTGTCCGTTGTCCATCAAATTCAGCTTAGAGCCCCGGCAGCAAAGAAGGCTGTCCATGATGGCCTCCTTAGTGGCCGTCCTTCGTCCATCGCTGCTTCAGTGGCCTTCAGCCCTTCACACTTGGCTAGCCACAGCCCTCGTTACCCCCTCGTCCCCTCACCGTCCCCTCTTCCCCTCCCCTTCAGCCCCTGGAAACAAGCCATCGCAAAAATCCCCATTTTGTCCCGCAGTTTTTTAAAAATCGAATTAAATGGAGAAACATTAAAAGTCGGCCAGAGCAGTGGCTAATTTAACATTTTTTGCGCTGAATGAGGTATATAACTGAACACTTGCTTTAGATTTTTCAAATAAAATACTAATATGAAAAATTTTCTCGGCATTTATGCTAAATTTATTGATATTTATTAATTATCAGATTTACTTAATTTAAAACGCTTCCTCAAACTTACGAACGCTGATATAGTTTCATTGAGACTAACTTAACAGACATATTAAAAAATCCGTTCACATATTTACTTGTTCTATTTTCATTATTAATTCTCCATTGATATTTTTTTACATACTTTGACATATAGTCAGTAATAATACTGTAAAATATTCCAGCCATTACTTATTGCAAAAAAAAATATATATATCAATCGCTGCTAGTGAGTCTTAGGAACATTAGTTAACCAATCTTCCATGAAAACATAGTATTTGCCTTTTGAACTTTACCCTAACATTTTCGCCAGCTTTTACAAGTAAGTTGGTTTGTTAGGATATGAATTTTTTTTTTTTACTCGGACCGCATGATCAAAATTTTGTATTATTTTTTCTTATGTTAGTGTTTTATTGTCGCTACTAAAAAACCTCATACATACTTGCTTGTCTGAACATGGAACCCGGCCACAAAGTCCAGTCAGACTCAGATGTGGGCATTAAATGCCGACTAAACTGATGTCTGTGCCACAGAACAGCCTCCAGTGTAAAGCGATGTGCACCAACCACAGCTCGTGTGTTTCTCCGAAAGACCTTGGATGCAACCAAAAACCCTCATTGTTTCAAGCCTTGAATAACATACAAAGACCATCTAGCAGCTCATTGCTGATGAGACAAGTTTCGAAACTCAGTCTGGGCACACAGCCGACTGGCTGAATCGATAATTTGACCCAGTAAGTGAAGGTGACTGGTAGCAGCCGAAGTTCAGCCTGGAGCACACTACTGCAACAGAAGCAGCAAGGAAGGATAGAAGCTTCTGCGTGCTGCATCTTTATCTCTAAACACGGAGCTTACTTTGAGCAGAGGCCAAACCCTACTCGAAGCACGTGCGACCAGGTGTGCCACATATGCTCTTCAAAAGTAAGTTTCTCATCAAAAAGGTCATCAAGTCTCTCCAAGGAGTTGAACCCTTGCAGCACCACACCACCACACCCTCACAATTGGATGATGGGGCAAAAGCACCCTTTCAATTTAAACTAGGATTCTGGGACATGAAAACAAACTGCATTTCTAAGCCAAACCAATTCACAACATTGTAATTAACGCCACAGTATATTTGTATACGTCCATTTTCTTTATATGCTAGCAGCCCTCACCGTTGTGTAATGAAGGTAAAAATTAATTACATCAGCGAATACTCCGTCCTCTTGCTCGCTCTTATTGATGGTTTCCTTTTTCCTTTGTTCATCAATCTATATTTTGTAGAAAAATTCTGCAAATTCTATTTCCTTGTTTCTTTATATTTATCTACATAATTATTTACGTGCTTACACAGAGTCTTCGCTTTAATTAAGATAAGCAAAAATTCGATAGTTGAAGATTTCATTCGACTGTATCCGTGATACGGAAGATGAACCTGAGCTCGGCTGCATGAACGTGAACTCTCAATTGCATACGGGAAATACAACTAGACTACACCACATATATATGACCCCTTGCTTACAGACAGAGCATTGTGTATTCCTTTGAGAAGCTAAGAAGCTGGCGTGGTGACCCGTACTGGCAGGAGAGGACGATCAGATAGCGTGTGGTCTATTACTAGCAGAATAGCGCCTGTTTTTGAGAAAGCAAAGAAGATGGAGATTGTGTCCCAACGGGTCACGGGCAGTCTAGTATACAGTAACTATAAAACTTTGATAATCTTATATGTGTGTTGGAGTGTTTGCTTGCGTGTTTACTTGCTTGAATGTTACCGTGCACAGATTCTTTGCTTTAAGATAGGAAGAAATTCGTGCTCTAAGATTTAATTTAAATTCATCCATGATAAGGAGGATGAATCTAAGCTCCGCTCTATAAACGTTAACGTTAAATGTAAACGAGATAACCGGACTAGGTCATATAACGTATATATTTTTATCCTTGCTTACAGGGATGGTGTTGAATATTCCTTTGAGAAGCAATGAAGCTTGTGATGGTGACTTAGCGTGTCACAGGCAGTCAAACTCAATGTACGCTTCATGAGCACAGAGCAAACATTTTGACTGGGAGAGGGAAATGAGTTTCAGTATCTATGCTACAACAGAAAGACCCTTCAGAATTTTGTGATGCTTAAAATTCCAAGTCGACAGAACAGCAGCAGCAAAGGAAATGAATTTTTCCCCCGTAAAACTGATCCGGCAAGAAGTGGGGACAGACAACCAAATGAGTTTGAAGCAAACACTGTGTATTATTATATATATTGACGTATCATGTTTACTAATGAGAGATATTAAAGGATATCTCCAGACTTATATTGATTTGGTTCAGTAGATATTAGATTGGTTTCGAGCTACTCAAGTTCGGCTGTGAGGATGCATCGCTTCTGGAAAAGCTGTTCGTAACATACAAGGACGGCTAGAAGTTGCAACGCTCTTTAGATATAAACGTCAGACGTGAAGGCTCAGCTTAAAACCTGATATCAAACAATACAAATGCGGTCGACATCCTAAACATTCATCTGAGTCTACCATGGTAGAGTCTACCATGCAGATGTGCCACCTATTGAAACCCGTACAGGTTGTAAACGGTCGCTTTCGGCACCTCTGTGTGTCTGTACTTAGTGCAGTAGCTGAAGTGAACAGGATGGACTTAGTTTAAAAATCGACAAAACATTTGTATTAGAGAAAATGTCATTTATATCTTTCCTCAAACCGGCATCATATATGCCCTCTTTATGTGATAACTGTTAAAATTTTCAAGATGTCAACGAAATATTCTACATCATCTTCGATCCTCTCACCTGATTAGCTGAGGTTACAGCGAAACGCGTCGTGGGTAATAAAATTCCAACTAAATAATTCGCTTCTCATCTAATTCTTCAATATGTACGCGATCTACAACCAGAATATATATATATATAAGTCGGGGTATGGCTTTTAATTTCTATCAAAGTGAACCAATGTTTTCATTACTATGTTAACCCACGAGAGCTCACGAAAATTTCTAATCATGGGAAAATTAAAATATTTGGAGGTTTTCATCTCTATTGGTAATATAATTGATATGTGTAGGCAAAACAAAAATATAATGCTATTCCTACGAACATTCCTACTGAGCTACTGAGAGGCGGATGAAGAACCTTTTTTGGCTGCCTATGTCCTTTCTCACCAAATTAGTTTCATGAAAATGTATCCATTTGGAAGAAAAATAGATATAAAATATAAATTTCTTCAAAAATTTAAAAATATATCCTCTCACTATATCCTTCGTATAATATTACTCTATATGTTGATACAAGACATCACGGACTACTCAGTCATGACTAATATTCATAAATGACAGCATCGCATTTTATACACTGCTGGTTTGCATTTTCCTTGCATAAGCCCTAGCGACGCTGAACATTGCTCATGATAATGTTGTGACCGAACGTCGTCATGTATAAGTCTGAGAACATATTTTTCATGAGCTCCATTAGGCTTCAGGAGGGTAATAGTACATATGTGTATCGTTCCAGGAAATCCAGCTCAGTTTCTGGCTTTCTTTGGCGGCATAAAAGCCACGCGTATAGAACAGTTGCGCTGAGAATGATTCGAAGAAGAGGATAATACCAGACTCTTTTTCGAATTGCAATTTGATACTAACCACAAAATTAATCGAAAAGATCCAGTCCTCCCATTCCTCTGCAATAGAGTAGAATCAGCTTTGACTGCGGGACGTGCACTTTATTGTTATGCCTATTTGACGGCCTGGTACACCATCCCATTGATCATGCAGATACAGATGAGTTGTTACTGTCAATAGTGACATCGTTGTTGTCCTTCCAGTGGGTGATAACTATTTGTTTGTCATTATCTGCTGGTATCTCTTCTTCTCCCTGCTCTTTTTTTTTTTTTTTTAATTCAGTTAGTTTCTCTTACGCTCTCTTTACGCATCGTTCTAATCAGGTTGATTTCTTCTTCAAGGATTATTTCCGGGAGATGTGTGTGATGTGTAAAAGTTGACGTGCTCCTTGCTTTGTGGAGGAACAAATTCTTTTGCACAACTATTAACGACACATTCTTCAATTATAATCCATCACCATGGCCACTATCCTTACCCTCATATAGCTTGAACCTCAAGAGAAGTCCTGCCTGGGAGCATAGACACCAAAACTTGAACCCAAAAAGCACAGGCCTTCCTCTAATGAAGTGCTTGAGGCTGTGTCTTTCAAAATACGGTTCAACTGCCTCCACGGTAGCAGCATGCTTATGTTCGCAGCTTACAATCCTTGCATCGCTGGTTCGATTCCAACCCAGGCATACGAGCTTCTTGCTGATCTAGGCGTGCTGATTTGGCAGTTGTGTGCATGAAGTGCGCCGTAGTGAAACTTTTGTTCCTCAGAGATAAGTGGGGGCGTCATTTGAATCTTCCGTGAAATTGACTCCATACTTCTAATGATATGTGGTCGACTGCTGCCGCACTTACTACTCTGTGGCCAGTGGGCCTATATCCGCAGCACAAACCAGTGCATGTGGGTTTACCAGTTGACGATGCAGTCAAAGTTGACTTTACCGTTACCTCGTCGATTCCCCAGTTCATCGGCAAATGCCAAGTCATTCCAGAAAACAGCTTCTTGAAATGATCAAATAGACATTGAACTTTGAGATAGTGGTCATTTGCTCCGGTTGCTAAGTTATCAGCAATTTGAAGACTGCAAATAATCAATTCAAATCTACGTCCCAATCACCCATTTGTAGACAACATTATATCTGAAAATTTCATCAAATTACATCCACAACTTTTCGAGTTATGATGCAAAATAATAGCTAACAAAACAGTAAACAAGCAAATAAGTAAGCATATTCTGATCACCACCAAAATTTAATCATCTGTAGATGGTATTCTGTCTGACCTTCCCTGAATATTTCATCAAATTCGATTCATAGGTTTTTGAGTTGTGCTATATTGAAAACTAGTAACAAACATAGGTACACCATCAAAAACATAACCTCCTCGGTAGTGAGCCGAAACTGAGATGAAATGAATTATTATGCTAAAAATATTCTATTTGTGTCATTAGAACATCTGAGATGTGTATCTCTGCAACAAAAAAGCTGAAAACATTTCATCGGAGGAGCGCTTCCGCTGTCCCCTCTTGCTCAGTATTCCTCTCGAGGAACCGCCATATTGTTTTTATAAAATCTCTTGACAAGAACTGTTTAGGGTAAAAACCAAATTACCACGATATTTCTATGTATCTTGACATATTATGTACCAATTTTTATTACCATAGGATAAAATACACCATAGAAATGAAAGTTTATAACCCGACTGTCGGACATTTCCAAGGATCTGTGTATATTCGTTTATACAAACATCTCCATTAATGTGAAATCAGCAACTAAAGTAATTTTTTGTATGTCAGCCATAAAGTTTAAACCATTTACTCTGCAATGAAGCAAAGAAAACTTAATTGTAGCAATACCATGGATAACTGCAACGAAAATAGTATACCCAATTTGCTGTTCCATAAATGGAACACTGAGCGCTAGTACGCCACTAATATAATTCATGGCAAAGAACTTTCAGTGACTGTTCTTCGTTTGAGGACAACTGAAGTCCTTGACCGGGGTTCTGCTCCAGAGCCACAGTACGCTCGCCTGCTTCATCTTCGCTTTTAGTTTAAATTTTACAGAGCAATATAAGTACTAACCTGTGAATTGACCGGCAACTATGGTCCGTGAAAACCCTACACCAGCACCTCAGGAGTACCCATGATACGATTTGATTTGCAGTGTGTACGGTGAAGGAAGAAGTTACCCTCACCGTTACTGCCGCGTTTCCCTTTCGCCAGCCTTCACTTTTACCCTCACTTTTCCCTACCCTACCCTTGCCATCGCCCCTATGCCCACCTTTACTTGTATCTTGCCCTTACCCCAGTTCTCCCCTCTTTCCACACTTTACCCTCACCTTAATATCGCCTTTCACGCACGTCACCCACACCCCTACCATTACCTTTTCCATACTTTACCTTCACCCTTACTTCCACTTTACCTTCACCCTACCCTTACCCCTCACCCTTACCCATTCACCCTACCCTACCCTCACTTTACTCTCACCTCTATCCCTACATTTCCCTCAACCTACCCTGAGTTTGGCCTCTCCCCTACCCTCTGTTACTTTTACCTCCATCCCTACATTTCCCTCAACTTACCTTCAATTTAGCTTTTCCTCACCCTCACTTTACTCTCACCTCCTTCCTTACATTTCCCTCAACCTACCCTCAATTTAACCTCACCCCTACCCTCACTTTCTTCTCACCTCCCTCCTTGCATTTCCCTTAACCTACCCTCAATTTAGCCTCACCCCTACCCTCACTTTCCTCTCACCTTCCTCCTTGCATTTCGCTTAACCTACCCTCAATTTAGCCTCTCCCCTACCCTCACTAATTTGTCCATCAGCACTACCGTTGTCCAGCATCCGTTGCCAGTTCCGCTGCCCCGGCCCCCAGGAAACTGCCGCTGCCGGCGCTATCTGAGGCCGCCTTTCGGCCGCCTTTCGGACGCCCTGCGACTGCAGATTGCGCTGTCGCTCATACACGACTGATTGCCGTCCGGGGCGACGTATTCCCGCCAGCTGTTGGGCTGCGACTATTGTACAGCAGTATTGCTGAAGAAAAGGAAACGTCGTCCTAGTCACAAGTGCTTTGGCTGTTATTAGGTGGCGTTTAGTGGTCGGTAGGATAGCCGAGAAAACGTGGTTTTGTAGTAAGCGCAAAGTGCTGCCGTGCTGGTTGTTGTTAGGTTATGTTTATTTTTCGGTAGAAAATTCCAAGAAACGGGGGCTATATCGCAAACAAAAGAGTGATTGCTGTCGATAAGTCACGGTTACGGAGGGGGGAGGGGGCTTTGTCCTAAACGCATGGGTGGTGACTTTTGTTGGGTTACGAGTATTGTTCGGTAAGACAGGGCTAAGAAAAGGTACCTTTGTCCCTTTGTCCTCAAAGAAACGGTACTGTTTAGTATCTGGTTGCGTTTATCAGTCGGTAGGTTTGCCAAAACGAAAGAAACGCGTAGGATGGAAACAGTACTAAGCAATCGGAAGGATGAAGAAAAAAAGGGCGAGTTCCTGTTACTCGCATTAATTATTGACAATAATAGTAAAATAAAATGCCACGTTTAGTACACGACTACTGTACCGTACGATCGTCGAAGACAATGAAGGAAACGCTGGCAGGAAAGGCTGGGGCTATTGTTAGGTTGCGTTTGTTATTCAGTGGGACAGCCGAAGAAAAGAGGGAATTATCCCACATGCGGAAGTTAACAATGTTACTGCTTCATGTAGCTCACGAAGAAATGTTAACCATTCCAATTATGAAGCAATAGTTTTTTTTTTAATTTGAAGGTAATTGATAGGTTGCGTTTGTTGTGAACTCTTCTGTAGCCTTGTTCTGCTCAATCGCTGAAAAGGTTTTTTACCAACAGACGGTAGAACACAAATGAGAAGTTTGACGTATTCTAGTCTCCGACACTTGCCGGCTCTACACTTGTTTCAATGTAACAGTTTCAAACCTACAAATGCTAGTAAAATATGAAACAAATAGTGTTAAGCGAATGCAAATTGGATGGTCTTCCGTCTGTAGCCTATCTATTTTTAATCTATAAAAGCTCTGATAAAATGTTAGAAAGTTAATCAAATAAACTCCAACAATGGCGGTAGGCAATACGTATCACTTTTCTTATTTGCTGAAGTGATACAAGACTTGCTAATATTTGAGGATATCAGGAAGCACAGTTCGTGTAGCTTGTATTTTTATTTTTTTTTAACAAGAAAAACATCTCTGTAAAGAAGAACATGGTAAATCAGACCAAAACTAACCTAACCTGCTCCTACAACAGCTAGGCGCGGCATTTTTGCGGCCTAACCTTATTGTCAGCCGTTTTTGACAACTTTAATCTAAGCTGTCCTGCCCTAATTATGGGAACCATTAGGTCAATGCTCTGTGGATCTATCATTTTTTTCAATGACGACATTTTCGAACGGTTATGGGAATTACCATCGTTGTTTTGTGTAATGATAACAGTTTTAAACTAAAAAATTGTTTATGTCCTAATTTATAACCTCTGGCCTCCTGAGGACAGTCGAAAGATCTTTTTCAAAAAAAAAATCTTTCAGGACTGGAATAGTAGGAAAATGAAAATAAAAATCAATTTAAGGAGTCTACTACCAATGTTTTACTTCCGATCTGAATGTCTACGGCGATCACTCTCTCAGTTTCACACCCAATGTCGCTGTGTCACGGAGTTGATATTTCTAAAACAAAATATTACTGTTTACTGCTTCGATTTTCTTAACTTAGGCTATGGTACGATTATGTATAACAGATTTTCCACCACAGGCTATGAGTGTGAATCACCACGACTTATTTCTTAGGAAAATCCCTATAAACCGGCACGTAGCAGCCGCTAGTTGGCGTTGTTCCTTTATCTAATAAGCTTATAGCAGTGTTCACTACAATGATTTTATTTAATAGACACTTTCCGTCCGGTACACGAGTAGGAAATACCACTCCGGACGTAACAAATGATACAACGTGTTGGAGTTTTTTTTTTCAAACACGTTTAATGATAGAGAAAGGGTGAGCTGGCCTGACCACATAGTTATTTCCATGAATTTATTGCATAGATTTACTAACGGTTGAATAGAAGAGTATTCGCCAGTCTCTGACCACCTGCCTCCTTACTGCAATTTTAGTATCGGTAAAGTTCAGGTGCAGGTGCAACAAAAACATGATAGTGAATATATGAAATGGTGGTTTTGTGCTGTGAATTTAGTTCTCGCATATCGAGGATTAATTGCCTAGAGGTCACTGTCAGTGAAATTGATACAGCTTCTGAAGTGCGGCTATGCAACTCTTGTCAGACAAACAAGTTGCCATTCTTGAATCTGGGCGTTGTATATTTGGCACACGACGCAAAAAAAAAGACAAATGTCCCGGAATGGAATGACTGAGTCCGAAAACTCCACACTGCCAGCAGACTTGCGTATTACTCGTGGAGGTACGCAGGTAGGCCGCGCTCAGGTCATATATTGCAGGAAAAGAATAGGCTGCACAATCTGTGTCGTATTGCGCTCAAGCAAGTGCGTAGACGTGAAAATGAGATGAGAGCGCAAATGCTGTCTTGCAAGCTTAGGTAAAGAAGATCTATTGATAAAAAATAGCAAGTTTTAAACCTAAAGTCCACACCGCTGTGCAGCCAGTGAATGGAGTTACTGGAAATGTAATGTTGCGGAATTTTTATAAAGTCTATCACGCAGGCATTATGAACTGTTTTGTTGATGATAATCACAAAGGTTATGTTGATGGCATTCTTGATAAACTGGCTCTCTCTAATGAACATTACACCGCATCTAAAGATGAGCTTTATCAAGTGCTAATATGACTGAAGATAAAAAAGCGTACTGTGCTGACTACATGCCAGCTGAGACCTATAAATATAGCCCCCTAAACTGGTAACGCTCCTTGGACTTTTGCCCACCGGGTGCTTCACTTTGGAATTTCTCCCAGGTAACTTGATGATGGTCATAATGACACCAATTGCAAAGAAAAAACAAATGAAAATGTGCGAAAGACTAGAACAATTATAGCCCCTTAACAGTGGCTACGTCTCTCTCGATAGTGGCAGCACTAGTGCTTGAGAGATGAATGTCACCGTACATAATGACTGCAGGCAACCAGTTTTACTCTAAAGCCCCTCAGCGAACGGAAATGGCTATATTCATACTCAAATGGGTCATATATCATTTCATTGACAGTGGATCTCCCATGTATTTGTGTTTTCCTGATTCTAAAGCTGCGTTTGACCGAATTCACCATTACTCATTATCTAAGTGCATGCTTGAGAAACAAATATCTCCTTATATTATTAAAACGCTAAA
The DNA here is from genome assembly GCA_001587735.2 of Parhyale hawaiensis. NCBI lineage: Eukaryota > Metazoa > Arthropoda > Malacostraca > Amphipoda > Hyalidae > Parhyale > Parhyale hawaiensis. The sequence goes on from LQNS02001155.1 coordinate 655,495, forward strand.
ACTATTGGTTTCAAACCCAGAAATGTTTTGTGAAATGGGGAGCGGCAATGTCACCAGCGTTTGGCATGACTAACGGCATACGACAACGAAGCTTTCTTTCCCCAATTCTCTTTAATATCTTTATTGATAGCATCCACACCCATTAGAACGCAGCTAGAGTGGGGTGTCATATTAATGGCCACACAGTAAATGCGATCAGTTATGCTGATGATATGGTCCTTGCTTCTCCCCATTCCAGTGTGCTAAAAAGAACTGGTCTCAATTTGCGCGAGCAAAGCTAGCAAACTGTCTATGGAATATAATACTGTTAAAACTGTTCGTATGCACAGTACATTAAACCTAGGAGAAGCAACCTGCCTTTCGATAAAGTCACTCTACTCAATGGTGTCGATGGCATATATGTGGACAGCATCTCATAAGGGAGTCACAAAATCACCATTGATTTTTGTGATAGCCAGGATATAGAGACAGTAAGGCGAAAGTTCTACGCAGTAGGCATCTTGCTAATCAAAAAGTTTGGTCACTGCTTGAAAGAAGTCAAATAGCGGCGGCTTCGGAGCTACTACTATTGTGCACTCGTGGATGCACTATGTACGCATATACGCTGTTCATACACCCACGAGTGGTGGTAAAGGTAAATAATAAAGATGTAGAGTTCGTAAAGTGGCAGCAATCCTGTATTGCTATATCACGATACCACTCGGTCAGCATGGCTTCGATACGGGTTCAGCACTGACGGTAGAAGTGTGCGGATATTAATTACTCAGAATTTGGTTTTTATATATGCTGTAATTCAAGGTAGAAATAGTAGAACGGTTCAGAATATTAGATGGTTCAGTAAGCAGAGATGTAGAGCACAAGTCACGAGCTTGCAGAATACTAAGATCAGTGTCAGGCTTGGATACGTAAGCTTATGTACAGCGTAAAGGAACTCCCAACAGTATCGTGTATTAGGGAGGAAAATGCTGGAAATGACACTACCGAGTGTATATTTATAGGTGCCAGAAGAGCGTGATAAGACCAGGCCGGCACATCCTTGTGGGGGGGGCGGTGGAAATTGGACCACATGGTCAAATTAATACACATTACAGAAAGCAAGTAATAGCGAACGCACAAATTTTTCGATTAACAAGACGCATTGCATGATATCAGTTTTAAGCATTATGAATTTGTTTACATGAGTCCTAGCAACAATTCTACAGCAATTTAATATATCCGTACAAAATTAATTAACGCACAGTCAAAAATTTGTACATTTCTTGTCGTACTCAAAACAGAGCTCACCGTCGACAGAAACTTGGCAGCTTGTTTCACTCGAGGAACACTACGCTTGTTTTTACAACGATTTTCGAAATGAATTTACCATTGACATTTTCATTCTATTCGGTTGTATTGTAGCGTTTTTATTGCCTGTGAAATATAATTTCAGTACCTGTGTTAGCCTAATTAATTCCTAAATTTAGCAATGTAGAAGTCAACCGTATGGGAACATTGATTAACCAGGTTCTGTCTCTTGGCCGAAGGAAACAGCATGATGAATAAGTGGTCCCGTTAGGGAGTTTCTACATCTAATGTAGATTCGAGCACTTCCTTTTCCAAATTATCTACGAATTACTCAAATGTTCGTTGTTCTTTTGGAAGAGGATTTTAATAACTAGCCGAGTCCCTATACTGTAACTCGCTTGGGTCGAACTTTGGGCAGAAGTCTATTAGACTTGGACCCGTACGTGTTGCCTATGAGGTTATATTTCGTTGACTGGTGAATGTGCCGAGGTCCACTAGTGCAAGTATGATATTTGCTTAAAAGTATACTGATTGTCTCAAAGTCAGAGCAAGAAAATGCGCCCTCAATCTCCAGCTCAGTATAGAAATATCTGATCACACCTTGCTCAAGGTGAACCGTAATTGTCTTGGTTGCAAACTATCTAGTAGGTAAAGCCGATGGCAGCGCATACTATTATCAAGCGGGGGCCAAACAATGAGCCGCACCGCAATGGAGTGTAGTTTGTAATAATGGTACTATTCGATCTTATTTTCTAGTGTAACTTTAGTAGTAAGCTCATCTCTGTGTAGTGTATCCCAATGCATATCTAATAAAGCATATTTAATTACATTAGGAAATTCGTATATACTGACACGTAGCAACCGACAGATGACGCTGCCGCTTTATAACAAATAATAGTAAACTAACTAATGCCTCTCTGTTTCGCATTGTCCAACTTAAGCTATGGCAACTTCAAATTTCAAGTATTCTCGTCGATAATCACTTAATTTATATCACCGCTGGTATAATAATTTACACAACTTAAGGAAATCCGAAGAAATTGGCTCGGAGCAGCCGCTAGATGGCGCTGCCAACTAAGCGCACCCAAGGCCGAGGTTTACAACATTTATACGAGCTGCGCAATGGACTAGCGAGAGCACCGGCAGGGCAGTTTATACCTGCCTAACCGACCCTGAAAACTGAGCTGAATTTGTGCTCCAGGGCTACTTTAAATTCCTCTATCATTGCTTCTTTGAGATAATGAGCAGCCTAAGTGGGGGAGGGGGTTTAAACAGGTCAGATAGGGACTCTGTACGCAGGGTCTGACTCTGTCTTGTAACGTCAGTATACTGGCCTTCCTTGGTGACGTCACTGCTGGCATCCCTTGGTGACGTCACTACTGGCCTCCCTTGGTGACGTCACTACTGACATCCCTTGGTGACGTCACTACTGACATCCCTTGGTGACGTCACTGCTGGCCTCATTTGGCTACGTCACTGATGGCCTCCCTTGGTAACGTCACTGCTGGCCCCCCTTGTTGACGTCACTGCTGGCCTCCTTTGGTGACGTCACTGTTTTCCTCCCTTGGTAACATCACTGCTGGCCTCCCTTGGTGACGTCACTGTTGGCCTCCCTTGGTAATGTCACTGCTGGCCTCCCTTGGTAACGTCACTGCTGGCCTCCCTTGGTGACGTCACTGCTGGTCACCCTTGGTGACGTCACTGCTGGCCTCCCTTGGTGACGTCACTGCTGGCCTCCCTTGGTGACGTCACTGCTGGCCTCCCTTGGTGACGTCACTGTTGGCGTCCCTTGGTGACGTCACTGCTGGCCTTCCTTGGTGACATCACTGCTGGCCTCCCTTGGTGACGTCACTGCTGGCCTCCCTTGGTGACGTCACTGCTGGCCTCCCTCGGTGACGTCACTACTTGCCTCCCTTGGTGACATCACTGCTTGCCTCCCTTGGTGACGTCACTGCTGGCCTCCCTTGGTGACGTCACTGCTTGCCTCCCTTGGTGACGTCACTACTGGCACCCAATCGTGCACGTCCTTAGTTCAGCCAAAATAATAATAACACCTACAATGCCTCGTGGCGTACGACCATCACCCCCGTTGGGATCATATTTCAACGACGTCAATTTTGATTACCACTAACTCTAAAGTTTCGGCATTTTTCACATCTAGGCCTACCCTCCTGACTCCCTGTACAAAATTATGAACATTACTCAATGCTTCTCCCTCTTTTTGGGTGGACAGAAGTCAATCTTCAAGCCAAACATTATCACCGCTTTTCGCTTCGCTCGGGGGTGATGATAATGATGATAATAATATAAATGCTTAGTTTCTATAATATCTTTAATACCGGCAGTGATCCCGTCGGTATTCGGCCGCAAAAGGATAGGAGACGTCTCGGCCTCTGACAACCGTGAAGCTTCAACTACCACGAAGAAATTTAGCTGAAGAGCGAAAACTACATCCAAGATCAAGCCTCACATATACCACTCTCAGAAAAGGATGTCATTAAGAAGTACCTAGATATGCTTTTCTGAGAGAAGCGGGCTTCTCCGTAACTGAATTACAATTGCTATATTGATTTGGGGCACGAATTTCTTACTACCTTATCCCCTTCTTATTCAGTAAACGAATTTTCTCCCATCTAGTCTTTAATATAGGGATAGGGAGAGACTGAACAACAAGCTGTGTGTTTTTATATGGTAGATGGGATTTCTGCTGTTCTTATGTTTGTCATGCTCGTAAATTGAAGTTCTTACGTATTAAAATGTACTAGTTCTAAAGGTCTTTTTCTAGTCGTACTCATGAATCTAAATTTTATGTGTATCGTTTTTTATATTTATCGTACTCGCAATCAGAATATTCTTATGTCCATCTAACTCGTGATGCTAAAGTTGCTATGTCAATCGTACTCATGATGCTGAAATTCATATGCCAATCGTACTCGTGGTGCTAGAGTTCTTATGCCAATCGTACTCGTGGTGCTGAAATTCATATGCCAATCGTACTCGTGATGCTAAAGTTCTTATGCCAATCGTACTCGTGGTGCTGAAATTTATATGCTTATCGTACTCGTGGTGCTGAAGTTCTTATGCAAGTCATTCCCGTGATGCTGAAGTGCTTTGGCTATGGTGCGAAGTTGATAACAGGCAAGAAGGTTGAATTATCTAACTACCTTTAACTGGCAAACTAAGTGTGGCGCTGCCTTCATATTTTCCAGTGTATCACCTTTAAAAATACCAATTCCTTCTTTATTTTCAGAGTTCATCGTCATTCCCGCTTATACAATATTCCTAGTTCATTCAGGTTCAACTTCCCCATGTGTTTGAACCCCTTGGGTTGAGCTGTGTTGAAGCTTGGGTTGAAATACTGCGCACACTTGAAACGAAGAACTGGTGGCGGAGCGACGGTGGTGGTGATGCTGGTGGCAGCGATGATGGTGGTGTAGATTTAGCTTAAAGCGGATGATGCCCGTACAGTTGGTGCAGATGTGGTGGTGATGGTATGATGATGGTGCACAGTGCTGTGGTAAACTCCAAAACCGCAGCAAACAGGAATAATATTCATGAGGTTAATTAAATCTCAAGTAAAATTTGTCAGAATTTTTAATATTAGAATTTTTAACGCATATATATCTTAAACATACGGTGATGAAGTAACTGTTTTTAACTTAAGCTACGATCTTTAATACTTGTGACTAAATGTTGTTTATTATACGAGCGGGTTAATTATTAATTATATACAATTTAAATATGTGTTTGTAAGTCTAAACACTGTTAATGTAAAAATATTATGGAAGATCTAAAATGGCAGGGTTTTTCCTACTAGAGGTGGCGCAAAGTTAGGAGATATCAGATAGAAAAATAAAATTTCGAAAAAATATGACAATGAAAAATATTTTGGGATGTGTAAAGAGGTCCCTAAATTCATAATATATATTGTGCTAGCCTACGCACACATGGCCGCCCGATGAATGGAACCTATGCTTTGGCTTGGTCACCAGAACCCATTTATTGTAACTAGAAATCTAAAGAAATTTTGTAACAGGACTTTAAGAAAGCTATGACTAAAATTAAACGCAATGAACCAAAATACTCCAATTAGAAATCTAGAATAATGTTGCAAACGGAGCCCATTTCTGTAACTAGCAATTTGGTTGATTTTAGTTAGCACATTTAATTACTGTAATGTAACTCGAGATCTAATGTAATGTAATCTAATGAACGAAACCAAACCAATTAGTATATTACATTATTTTAACAAATCTTGTGAGCGAAAACGAAACCATATGATGTAGACTAAGATCTAGTCAAATTCAGTGAAAGAAGTCCAATGATGCAGTGATGCAGTTGAAAATCTGCTAAAATATAGTGAACAAAGCCAAATACTGTATCTATACTCTGTCCATTTTATGAAGGCATTTCGGTCGTGGTCAGATTCCTCTATAGCGGTGTCAATGCTATGGGTATTTCTGAAATTTCTCTATATACAGGAAGTGGGCGGGGCTAAGATATGGGCCGAACAAAATCTCAGAAATATTCATAGAATTGGCAACGTTATGACCACGACCGAACTGCCTTGGTAAAATGGACAGATAATAGACAGCTTGTAAAATCTGGTAAAGGAAGCATAATATTCTTACTAGAACATAGGTTAGCGAGACACTTACCCTGCATTAAAAATAGACTGCCGAACCTTACATGAATGGGTCGGACAACATCATATGCTATTATTTAAGTCTATATCTACCATATCTTTAGATACATTAAAATGCCTCGTAGGGTCGTACGTTATCAAAATATTCAGCCCACACAGGTGATCTATAGCGCCACTGCCCACTGATCTTCATTCAATAGAGTTTATGTCATTTAATATTGATTGATTTTTTTCTGCTTTAGGTTTTTCAATAGAAAACTATTTTCGGCCGTTATGCAACACAAGAGTGAATTTAAAGTTTCGTGTTTATAAACATGATACGCTAAAAGTTAGCGTTCGCTTGCCCTACAATGAATGACAATGACTCTCAAGGCCGCAGGTTCAAATCTCTTTACCAGGTAGGCAAGTTCTTTTCGGCGCCCACTACTGTGGGTTTACTGACCTGTGCCAGCAATGGGAAGGGTCGGCGAGGGGGAGCACATCGTCGCACGGAACCTTCCACCACTGGCGCCATAGCTCTAGACATTCTGTGGTCGACTTCAACCGTATACTCCTCTGGGGCCTGTTGGTTTACATCTGCAGCATAAACCAGCGGGTTTCCCAGTAGGAGGTACGGTCAATTTGATTTTACCTTTACAAGTGTGAACGGTGATGCTTAGCACCGTGTCGGTTATCTTGAGAATGGCCTCACACTACGGTCAAAAAAGGTTCACGAGTAATCCCCGCTTTACAGGGATTCATCATAATAACGCACGATCACATATTGCCAAGATAGCGTTGCAGAACCTCAATAAAGATAAAAGGAAATGTCGACATGATCGCACACCCCTTATTCGTTCTGCGGATATATGCAAACTGGCGCCAGAGAAGTGTACTTCTGCCATAAATCACAGATCATCTAGGACAATGGCGCCAGCAACGGAACATCTTATACAACAAAGTGTAACCCCCCGACCATCATGATTTTTTTGGTTAGGGTCAGTACCCCTGCAAAAAGCGTTGGGACTTCGAGGGCTGATACAGCATGCCAAGCGCAAGAACTCTCCTACTAGTAATAGCCTCGAACCTACGCATTCTGGGCCTAACAGCGACATTCTAACGTACTGCGGACGCGAGAATTGCATCACCACGTGCTCCATATCCTCTCATTATTTTCAAGGATCTAGACACTTATAAAGCACTGAGTCATTGCGGCTGGACCCCCCCCCCTTCCGAAGAAAAAATCCAGCAACGTGGCTGAGTGGTTAGCGCACCCAATCCAACTGAGAAACTCCCGAGTTCGAATCCCACGGCGTTGGAAACGGATTTTCAATTTTCCGGGAGGCAATTTCAATTTTTTGCTACCGTTTCCTCGCTTGGCGGAGGTATGTGCTCTCAGAGTGCTCTAGTTATTTTATGGAATAGATGAATATTCCAAAAAATTATAATTATTCAAGAAACTAATAATTATTCCAGAAACTTGTCGTAATTTTTCTATAAAATTATCATTATTCCATAAGCTGATCAGTATTCCAGAAATGGATTATTATTCCAGAAACTAATCATTATTCCATAAACTTATTCTTATTCCAAAACTGATTATTTTTCAAGGAACTCATCAATATTCTAAGAACTGACCATTATTTGCCAATCATTTAAATTACTAGATGCCCCGCACTCTCATGAATTGGCAGCAGGTAGTAATTTCTTCAAATTGATGTTTAGAGCGTAGAGGGCGGATGACACGTGCTTCCAAGAGTTATGCTTAATATGATACAGGTGTAGTTTATTCAGGGCTCAATCTCTATAGAATGCTTTTTTTGCCACTCTTCTATGAATTTTTTTTACAGTAGCATGACTCTGACCATCGATCCATCTAACCAAACATGAAACCCAGCAAGCAGCCAACCAACGAGCTTTGCATTATTAAGAAAGAAAACAGTGCAAATTGGGGATCACTCTTCTGTAAATTTTCTTTAATCTAGGATTAACTCTGACATAGTTCGAAAAATGACCATCAATCCATGTAACTAAACAAGCAACTATAAACTGCGCATTATGAAAAAAGAACTAGTGCAAATTGGGCATTATATGTAGACCTACGGGGCCTTGTCGAAATTGAACAGAAGCAAATCGTTAAAGCATATTTGCGCCAGCGCTTTCAATTCCACTGAGCTGGTAACAAAAAGGAGCGCATCAGCTGGTCCCGCTTGCCCTCTCTACTAATTTTTTATCTCCACGGAAACTACTGAGAAGAAGCAGATCGAATCCAGACTGTGACATCCGCATGAAGAGACGTGTTGTAATCAGAACCCCAGGGCTAAGCCGGTGACCCCACAGCTCAGAAAACTGTCACAACCACAACCCGAACAGTGGGTTACGATGCGGTTTACGGTGGCACAGTTATCCGCTAATAAAAAACGGAAGAACAAAGAATAAGTTCCGTAGCGTGGATAAGGTCAGAAAGTATATTTGAATAATTTGAGCTTTTTCTGTAAATTACATTACAATCAACACAGAACTTTGTAATAATTGTTGAGCTTCTCACGCTGTCCTTACCACATTTAGGATACGATTACAATTTTTCAAGTGGCCATAGCCCCTCTATCTTCTGATTACAACACGCCTTGTGATACACATTTTGCTGAAAACACTGTTTCCAACAATGTGCTTCTTCCCCCATATTGCTGAACGCGCCACGTCTACATCACTCAGGTAGACGAGTAATGTTGACTAACCGAAACTTAGGGAAACTGCACAAAATAAAAGTGCAAATCTTCTTTTAGGCGTGAACCCACAATATGGCTGCAAAAAGTCGTATAGTACATATGTGACCCATAACAAGGAGGTTTTAATAGATGGAGATAGCAACGGCTACGGGGATCAGAAGCTAAAATTCTTTCCGAGGTTGAAGCCTGGTTAACTTCCTGATAGGCTGAATGTTTGTATTAGAGCCTGTGATTTGTGGGAAGGGATGGCTGGGAGCGTGTGATGGGTGGGAACGGATGGCTGGGAGCCTGTGATTGGTAGAAAGGATGGCTGGTTGGGAGCCTATAATTGGAGGGAAGGGATGGCTGGGAGCCTGTGGTTGATGGGAAGGGAGAAGTTGTCGAAAGAAAATAACTTTTCTAGCCAGTGCGGAGAAATGTAGTTGTGTTCCCTACCAATAAACCTCGTTGCGAGCAGCTGCAGCTTATAGCTGGGGTTCCCTAATATCATGTTTTCCCCAACCTGATATTGAAAGCGTAACGTGCAGTCAGAAAACCATATATCCACAGGTAGACTTACGTATTAGATGGTTTTATTTGTATAACTATCTGCCTATTTATTTAGCATATATATCCGTTTTACCGTCCTCATAATTGCCGGTATATTTATCATTATTATTATTATTAAATCATACCAGACTGGCGACGTAGGAACGGAGAAACTCCATGAAGTTAACAAGCCCCCACGTAACCAGCCCAGCGGGTGAAGAAAACAATAGAATAAAAAAAAAGATGATCCGAGATCACAGAATAGCTCTGTGTACAGATCATTTAAAGCTGCCAATACCAGCACCAGCAAAAACAGAGCCATCAAGACCATTCCAAACATCCACACACGATGGAAAAAATGAACGGGAATACTGGCCCGTACGGCATCGTACCGGTTCCAAGGCAAACTCATAAT